>WJFB01002741.1:0-16968 GCA_009870185.1 Pygmarrhopalites habei
TTGAACTCCAGCTCAATTAACCTCCAAGATAATGGACACTCATACACTTATATTGACGTGTTCTTGTGTGTAGGAGAATTTGATATTTTTTCCCAATTTCATTGGACATTGGAACTCTGATCGGTGGAGAATTAAGCATACATAATCAAGTGCAAATCCCCTCTCGCTCCCTCCCCTCCATAAAACGGGTAGTATAATAACAAGCTAAAATTAGCTAAACATTTTCTTTTATTAATCATCATTTTGTTTAATAATCATCATCATAGAATAATGTGAATCAATTTGCCACAGGGTTTATTATCCGTCTTCACTGTAATCGTAAAAATACTGTGAAGAGTCAAGAGAGTAGAGACACAGTACAAGTCATGCTGTGAAATATTTGAATTTTTTTAATATATTATTTTATGATTGAATATATTTAAACATTTTTTAAATATATTCCTACACATGAACTCTTATTATCTTTTAAATAATTTTTATATTACTATCGTCGTTTAGTTGTGTATCCTTCCTCCCAGGTAACATCACATAATTTACATATGCAAAAAAATTGTACCTATCTGACACATGAAAGTCTGTTCATAGAATGTATTACGTTGTGTTGTTACAAAAAGCTATCCATGAATTATTATCAACATTTCATCATGTTTTTGTGTGTGAAAGCTTAGCTCACAGTCAATCGAAATCAATCAATTATATCCACAGATTCCACGTCCCCCTCTCAAGGAACACTATACATACTTTAATATAATTTATATATTTTTATGTGTGTATTATATAAAGCTTAAAAATTAACTTGCAATTATTGTAACTTTACTACAATATTATTATTAAGTAATTTTCACAATACAACTACTACTACTATGTAGTCTCACTTAACCCAAAAGGTCAAGTTCACAATAATTCAATGTCGATTACATTTTTTCCGTAGCATTATTAGCATTAAATGCATTTCATTAATGATATATTAAATTACTTTTCTAAATGCACATGTTACATAATAAATACCTATGTATGTAGAGCGATAGAATAATATTGATTTCTTTCTTTTTAAAAAAGTCAACAATAGTACTTTTATAAGAGTAAATAGTTATAAATATTATTGTGTTGTTGCGTTTCATGCAAAAAATTGAATACAATCACAATAATTTAGTTAAAAGCATTCAAGTCCGAGAGTTAGAGTATTCATTCCATAATTAAAATGTGTTGGCTGGTGTGGGTTTAAGAATTGGCTTTGGCTTTGAACTTTTCATTATTACTACAAAAATTTTCCTTAAGAGTCTCAATGTTAAGCCCATTGTATAATCACTATAGAAATGCAATTTTTTCCTTGTAGACGGCTTGGATAGTATTTGAATAGTTGGTATTAACTGAATGAAGAGAAGTAAATCGTTATGCTTACAAAATTTCAAAACACTGGCAATTTGGAATCATTTTCCTAAACTTACTTGACCATTTTAAAGAAAGTTAAAAGGTACAATATAGTCAGTCACTGCTGTAGGACTTATACCAGGGTGAACTTTTGGAATAACTACTTATCGTATAAAGTTATGTATATAGTATATATCTATTTCACTATCCAGACACTATCAATATTTTCAATATAAATGCTAACTCTGATTTGCGGTGATCAATTTATTTTTGGTAATGTATCTAAAGAAAATAAAAACGACTTTGTATCCTTACTTATTCCAGTTTGTGTTAATTTTTTCTTCACAAAATAAATTAGATATTATTATTCAAAAGGAGTAAAAACGATGTTACACATCATATCCACAAATGCAATGAAATACTACATAAATAAATATTTTGTACTTCACTATTCGTTGGGGTCACAACGTTTGCAGCAAAGCAACCTAGAAAAATATTTTTTTGCCAATTTTTCAACATGATGTGTGTGATGTAAAATCGTTTCACTTTTGTACTACCTTCAAACTGACTTTGTTACACTATTCTTATACATAACAATAAAAATCATTTTTCCTAGTTACATTTTAACATGAATCTCTTTTATGCTAGATTCATGACAGAGTGAGTGTAGGCAACGAATAGTCAACATAGCGGTCTTGAAAAAAAACTCGTCATTTACATAATATAACGCCAATGACCACGATGATCCATGCCTACATCATCTTGATAAGTCGCAAATAATATCATTTTCTTAACATGCAATCACTGTCAACAGATCAACACAACTGCGTTTATAATAACAATAACCTAAGTGTATTACTTGGAATATATAAATTATACTAATTTACAATGTTATGTAAAAAACATGAACGTAGGTAAGTGGGTGGTCTTTCAATATGAACTCATTTATGTAAAAATCAGGCCTCATGATGGTATAGAATTTGTCTAGAAATTCAAAATTTTATACTCTTCTGAAACCCTCTGAAAATTGTTTGGGGATATTCTGACTCTGAATTAAAATTAATTGTACTGACAAATTTCTTGATTACGAGAAGAGTATTTCAACTTGTTGATTTTTTTCAAATAATCAGTGATTCGTGTAATAATAATGAAGACACACGCACACACTGTACCATCATTGTATTACTGTGCACATTATTGTGTGTGGCCTGCCTATACAATAATATTCAACTTTTTCGTTCAAATTTTCATAGTCCATCTAATTCCTTGAAATGGTATTTGTACGTTGAAATTCTTCAAGAATAACATAATCCATAACTTTCATCTTTGCCTAGATGTACTGTATAATAATAAATAAAATACTATGGTACGATCATTTTTAAAAATTATGATAAGACCTTCATACTCACAATTGAACTACACTGGTATATTTTCAAGAGGAACAAAGCAATAATTCATCTATTGCTCTCAACAAAACAAATGCTCTTTTACAAATAAATAAATCTTTTTTACAATATATATATATTATTTATATATATAGTAACTTTTAAAATGCAGTATTATATGCTCTCTACCTAACTTATCCTAGATAAATATTTTCTATATATTGATAATTTATTATGCATCTCGTATGTGCTTGTTCAGAAAGCCACTATTTCTTAAATTATTAACGAACATCATTTTTATTATTATGCCGGAGAATGACTGAATTAGGTATACGACATAACAATTGTACTGCTTTCCTTTCTATTCTCTGGAAACTTTCAACAACCTCTACTTCGTTTAAATCTTCGTTTTTCTAGTTATAGCATAGTATATAAACAAGCCATAGCCAACAAAAGTATACAAAAACAAGTGTCGCTACTCTTCACTTGCCAGCGGGCTTGCATATTACGCTTGATTAAAAACACTGTTCCAATAATGATTAGTCTAACGTAGTCGCATCCATTCCCCTACTGGTATACCCTAACAAATTCTAAAAATTCAATGTCATATATCAGTTGGTTTTATGGGGGGTGCATTTTCTGCTTGTAACTCATTGGAACAATTCCCTTCACACTTCATCCATATTAGCTTTCGCAGAAATTCACTACATTCGACTGTCGAGGAGTGCACAGAAAACATTCATTCACAGCTCCAAAGGTAAATTTATACTACATAATATTGTGTTTTTTTTTACTTTAGACACGATGACTGGGATTTCAAAATTAAATTGATTGTAGCGATCATAGCAGTTGAACAAAAGAAATGGGAAACATTCCCCTTCTAGTCCCATGTTCATCCAGAATCAAACCTAAAACCGAAACAGTTATGTTTATTTTATTGTCATTCTATAAACTGGAGTGACAATCTTTACTCAATGATACCAAGAAAATAAATCAACAATACAATTACCTTCCATCCAGTTATCATCGTCCGTCCTTTCGTTGAGAATTAATATAATTTCACCTTGTCGGAAGGATATCTCATCTGCATTGTCTGCTTCACAGTCATATAAAGCCCGGCATTTCTGTGAAAAAAGATAATCGATAAATATGCAACCGCTGTTGAATCAAAATGGGATTAGAAGTTAAATTTAAAATCACATTACAACTAATTAATTCATTTGAAAACGAACTTTGTAATTGTCGACATCAATTGGCACATTGTAAGTTTTATTTCCATTTGGCAGCATCGACGTATTAGTGGCAACTGGACTTGAGAGTGAGGTAGGAGTTGAGATTGTAGTAGAAGTGTTGGTAGTAGTAATCACGTTCCCCAAAATATTAAAAGATCCACTGAGTTGAGTATTTTGCTGGAAAGGTTGGTGAGAAGAAGAAATGGTGACAGGAGGAGTAGTCGGGATGCTGGTTTTACGCAAAGTGATTACCTCCCCAGGAGGAATCACCAATCGACCCAAGCCACCCAACTTTCCTATTAATGAGTCTGAAGGGCTTCTAGTATGACTTGCTGGTGATGGAGGAGCAGGTGCTACTCGCTTCCTTGAATTTTTACTAGAAATGGTGCTAGTTGCTGACAATGTGCCTGGAAAATAGAAATACAATCATGTAACGTGTAATTATTTTTCATGACAAGAAAGAAACAACCACGGAATAATAACAATAACATTGAAGAGGAGATGGTACTAAAACTATGACAGAGTAATGCGTACAATGAAAAGAATTCACCACAATACTCATAATTTTTATGTAAAGTAAAAATATAATATGCCAAGTGTGTTACCTGGAGTATTGCCAGTACTTCGCAAATCACCTACAATTTATGAAATAAAAGTTTATGGTTCATACCATAATGATTTCAGGCACAGAAAATAATAAGCAAATGTCATACTTGTTGATTTATAAGGGCTTTCGATGAGGAATGAATTTGGTCGTCTTCTCTTCTCTGGTGTCGTTGTGGGATCGTCCAAAACAGTCGGTTCATCTTTTTTCATGAAACAGAAATTTCATTACAATTCAGAGTTTATCCATAAAATTGTTTACAAGAAATAAAGTAAATTTTCGTCAGAAGATATTCTTTTAAAAATAAAAGTAAACACCAAAATTTAATTTACCGTCAGAGAAATCAGTAGAATCTTCAGCTCCAAGATTCCAGTCAAAATCGACACTTTCAAATAATGTTTTCTTTCCCTCCATTGCGTGTAACAACTAATTGACAAGTAAACGTTTTGTTTTTCAAAAAATTGATTAGAAATTCGAAAGTTTGTACAGCAAAGTATTAAAATTGCTCTTTACCAGTTCTTCTACACCCTTATTTTCCCTTAGCTTTGCCACATCCAGCGCAGTATGTTTTTCATTATCTTGAATTTGTAAATCTACTCCTGCCCGTAACAGCAATTTTGCTGGTTCAGTTCGTCCATAAAGAGCACAGTAATGAAGAGGAGTGCTGATTGAAATGTGAATTAAATTTACAAAATTAGTAAAACTCATAATTTGGACTACTTTATGAATTACAATTATTGTAGATATTGATGTGTAAAATATCTCTGCTAATAAATTTTATTTTACCAATTATTTTTGTTGGGTTTGTCCTGTAAATCAAATAAAAAAATAAATTTGAGTTAAACGATTTCGGCGTGAAATAACGTACGATTAAATAGTAAAATAGAGCATGGCATAGAGTTTTCCATGTTGGGAGACCAACATGATTGATTCTATTTACTACATTTGTGTATGTACCAATAAATTTATTTGAATATGAACTGTCGAGACAAAAATAAATTACTTACGGTCGCTCCTGAGTTATGAATTAGGAAATCTACAACAGGTAGGTACCCTCTGACGATTGCCATGTGCAAAGGAGTTTCTCCATTTTCCTATAAAATGATATGATCCAAAAAAAATATTTGTCAAGTCTATTCTTACGTAATGTACAAAATTAAATTTCTCAAATAAAACAATCTTACCCTAGACGGCAATGGTTGACCCAACTTTGCACCCTGTGCCCATGTTCTAATCAAAAGAAGTAAATCATCAGACTCAATGGCCAGTTCGACACGCCTCGTCAATGATTCTTGGTCTACAGGTCCACCGACATATTTTTTATCTAAATATTTTGCTCGAATGAACTCTGTCCTTTCTTCCATAGTGGCAGTGGGATGTGGCTTATGACCAGGCCTCAAATTTTCTTCTAGAATGTCATTGATCACAGAATTCCTAAAGAAATAGAATTTTCAAGTCAACTTAATATAGGTAATTGGACAATTCAATAAAAGAACAGCAATAACCAAGTAAACATATTGATTGAATCCCACCCAAATTCATGAAAAAATGCTCACCCAAGAGAGACTGAGAGTATTAGCAGGGATGGCGGAATACGATCAAGGGAAATTGATTGAATTCTGGACACTCCAACACCATTTTGTCGATGTACTCCAGAACATTCAATGCAGACCATTACCCCCAAGTTGACGGCAAGCCAAGTAACTTCTTTTTCCGAATCACAATCGGCGCATCTATCATTACCTGTTTTTGGAAATAATGAACATATATTATGACAAAAAGTAATCATATGACATTACAATGACAGTGAAATCGTTTTGTTTTCATCTCATTTTACTTTATTTAAAATTTTTAATAAACTTACCAGGAAGACGATGAACATGACCCAAAATGGCTTGTGTTAACTCGACGAGCCCATCATTGTCAACTTTTTGATCAAACGCTTTAGCCATTGCAAGTTCTTTGCTATTAAGAATAACCGAGATCCACTCCTCCGCCTCATCCTCACTGTACAGATGGTAAGTTCGATTGTAAGAAACAAGATCAAAAAACTTTTTATCTTCCGAAATGACCTTCAATTGACAAGTTAATAAGTTCACACGGGAGGGTTGTTTCCCTTCATCGCCATGAAAAATTTGAAGGAACCTGTGAGGAACAATGGTTTTGAATTTTTTTTCAAAAAATGACCAATATACTCTGGTAAACTAAAAAGTTGTGAAAAGTTGATAGGAGGAAAAATCACAAAACAACAAAAATAAGATATCCTTCCTTACCCATCTTGTACAGCACATTTTCTTTTCTGCCAAATCCTGCGCATTTTCCCTTCAGATTTCTTATTTAGATATCCCGTTTTGGTAACACCCACACTTTTGTTCCCTTGCATTTGATGTAACGAATAACTCGGAGGTCCGCTCACACCACCAGCATTTGATAACTTTAGAGAAAACCACAATGTCAAATTCTTGCAACTTGTCATTATTCTATTGTGTAGCAGGAGCCATTCAACACTTAAAGTCAAACACATGACATGGACTGTACGTCAAAAAAAGAACAAAATGTCTCCTCCTTCTCTTATACTTGGTCTTTGACTATATTTAAATTTACTGGTCGTATGCTAAATTATTCGTATTCACATTGTGATGGTCAAGTAAATCCGCTCAACTAATAATTCAATAGTAAACTTTTCAAATTCATTCTCATGCAAAATAAATCTGAAAAGTTTAGTATTAGGAGTCGTAGCCATGGTGTGGAGTAATGAAATACAAGTACACTTGCTTGAGAAGGAGAATAAAGACGTTCAAAAATAAGTACACTATGTAGCACACAACAATAAACACATATAGCCATGACAAACTATAGGCTAGGGTGGCTTTGAAGGTGTTGTTGAGAATAAAAACTAAACTATGTCACTACAATGAAAAATGATAATAAAATGAACTTAAAGGTTATAACAAACAAAAAGACGGTACGTTCAAAAGCGAGCCGGACACAGGGATACAGGCAAGATTCTGTACCTCCTTCTCCAAGACGGGTGTAGTTCGTAGAAGGTTACGCATTTCTGTGAGTTTTCTTTTCTCTTCATCCTGAGCAACCCGTATTTTCGTTAAATTACCCGATAAGATTGTCACATAAGAGCCGAAATGTTCCATAGTCTTCAACCCATCTTGAAAATAG
This sequence comes from Pygmarrhopalites habei, assembly GCA_009870185.1. Lineage (NCBI taxonomy): Eukaryota > Metazoa > Arthropoda > Collembola > Symphypleona > Arrhopalitidae > Pygmarrhopalites > Pygmarrhopalites habei. The sequence goes on from WJFB01002741.1 coordinate 7,767, forward strand.
CTGCAATACAGAGAATAAAAAAATGAATCGATAAATCATTTCTCATCTTCCATTCCACTCTACTCTATAGTACTAGCAGTATATAATGATGATGGAGAGAATAGTCTAGTGAGAAAATACTAGTCAATATAGTTTTTATTATTAGTTGCATGCATTCGTATAAAAGGACATAACATCACGCTTTCATGTGGAATCTATTCTCTTTCTCAGTGAGAAAGAGTACTCTCCGTTCTCTTCCATCATAGTCAATTGTCAAGAAAAAAATTCTTTGAGTAAAGATTTTGATGGAATTTGTATTGTACATTTGAGAATTTTTTTGATATGACTTACTTATTCAATGCATGGTAGTATTCCACTAAATGCTTGAGAAGCTCTACCCCCTTTTTTGTACGTATTTCATTCACTTTCAGATAGTACTCGCACCCACGGAGTTGTACAGTCCTACGCTCTAACTCTGTCTCATCTGCAATTTCTGCTGCAGTCACTTCTTTTCTAAACATGCCAGCATCCCGGGCTTGCGCTTTCTTTTCCTAAAAGATCATTTTAATTAGAAACCCAATTAATTAAAACAACAACAGAAACATACAAAAATGTTAAGATAGTATTTGAGTAGCGTTTTTCTTTCAATAGCCTCGTTGTTAAATGTGTGTTAGTGAACCTTTTCTAATTTAGCATGGCGAGCTTCATAATCCTTGAGTGCCTTGTCAAAAGGTCTTTTTAATTCTCCTTTTACCTGGAAGAATGGCAGAAAGTTTTTTTTATTTTTTAGAAAACACCTCAATATGAATTTTGAAGAATTTTTTGCAAAAACAAAAAAATAGTGTACATACCCCACGAATATCACCTTTGAGTACAGAGTCTAAAGGAAATAAGATCATGTTCTGTAGATTCTGCATCTGTAAAAGAGACGACACAAAAAAAATCAATGCATATACATAATACTACGAATCAATTATTAATGTAGTCACTTGATCAGATTGTACATATATATACAGCACACTTTGAGTCACGACTGTATCTTATTTTAAGATCTTTATGAGTAGAACATGTGCAATGAGAAGAACATAATGCAGTCTAAACAACAATAATAATATAAGGCTCTGCATGCATAGGCAGTAACATTTTTCCCGGTATCACGCACTCAAAGATCAAAGATTAAACTTTCATTTTACTCGTCTATGTACAGAAATTGTGTTGTACCAGTGTTTTTTTGAGGTTGGACAGTTCCTTGGTGACGACAGCGAATTTCAGAAAAGCAGCTCCCAAATCTGGCTCTCGCTCTTGACTTAAAGCTCCATTTCCTAACCTATGAATTGATTTCATGTTTTTTTACTATTCACGCTACAACATGTATTATTTTCATGTGGTCTCATGTAAATAAGTATAGAGTTAGTTGAACATGTCTCTCTCTTATTATTAAAGCTTATTATTACCTCTCTAAAGCTCTTGAAAGGGCCAATTCACTATCCACATTCACATTCCCGCTTTGATGAATTGATTTTAATGATTTTTTCATCTTCACTAAACCCTCACGATCCGAGTCCAGAGTCTGTAAAAGAAGAGCAGAGAAATATGTCTCACGTTAAAATACAACCTCATAACTTACATTATGACACACTTGTATATAGGGAGCATCTGCAATTCATGCATCTATAAATAGAAAAATTGCCTATATGTAAAGTACAAGTGTTTAATAATTCAAACTACGGCAGTCAAAAGAAATGGCACAATTTCTTCTATCTCATTATCGGTCATATAAAATAAGGATAGTTGACCCATCTAAACTTTGTGTACAAATGATTTGTATGAAAAAGGAGAGGATTCATTTTGACATGAGTATAACAATATTCGAATCATCCTAATATGAAAAACAAGAGAGTAACTAATAAAAATACATCAGAGTTAATGAGATTTTTGAAATGTCACACACACAACAACAACAACAACAAAAGGGAGGATTGGGAATTGGGATTGGACAAATGTCAACAATATACATATAAAAGTCTCAACAAAAAATATCGTATTTCCTACTGCATATAACATTAGCAAATAGTTTTATAAAAAAATAATAAGAATAAACTCTCTCTCTGACCTCTTCGATGTTGGTGACAGCATTTCTACAAAATGGGATTTTAGACACAAATGTAGAAGTTGTTGGTGAATTGAAATCCCCAACAGTCTCGTCCAGAAAATCCCCAACGGTAATCATCTCAGGCATTTTTGTCTTGAATTTGGTTATAAGTCACAATCACAAAAAAAAGAATTTATAAATCTTCTCTAAAATAGCCTAAAAATTTTTTTAATCTTCAACGGGATAATTGACAGTGGTGAACAGGAAGTCTTCCAAATTCCCTAACGAAGAGGAAACGACAAGAACTCATCTCCTCCCGTTTTGATCTCACTCAAGCTCTGTCTTTCTCTCTCTCTCTCTGAAAGGTTTAATTTCCTTGTCAAAACTTTCAGAAAAAATCGAAATTTCTCAAAATTTGAGGAGACATCTCGACACCCTCAGAGACCAGTTAGCGAACAGAGTGGGAAGGATTTGAAAAACTTTTTCTAAGTAGAACTAAGATTTTTCTAAGGGATGTTTCCTTTGCTGAACCTTTTGGTACTTGAGGCCACTTGTGAATTGATTTTTGTAAAAAATATGACTTTAACTATGAATACTTACATCAAAATTATTTCATTAGGTCACATTGTCTAGAGGGGACTGGAGGCCCTTTCCATTTCGAGTTGGGATATGGACATCAAAGACTCTTTACTTCTATGGCATCCCCATGGATTTGAACATTCATCGTTCCCTCTTTTGCACAGCAAAGTTCTGTCTGGGATTCTGCAAAAGTTTTTCAGAGTTTCACAGGTCTTGTGCTGACCTTGTAAATTTGTGCATGAAATTCCCGAAAAAATCATAGTTTAGTCACTTAATTTTTTACCCATGTGTTTAATATTAATTCAACCACGGACTTAGAAAAGCCTGAACCTAATTCCGGCGGCCTCGCTGACCCTGTCAATGATCAAATGGAGTTTGACGAATACGAAAGTTTACCTTCGTCGTCAACAGTGTTGACTCACATGACGGCGGGAGCCATAGCTGGAATGATGGAACACTGTGTCATGTATCCCTTGGACTCAGTCAAGGTAAGGATACTAATTTTGACCTTAGACTAAAATGGCTTACATTTCTATCGCCGTTTTTGTAGAACGTGTGTGTTTGTGTGTGGAATGTGGATGTGTGTCCCCTCCTAAAATTGTACAAAAAGATCAATGGATAGTTAATTATTTATTGGGTTAAACAAAAGTGACTTTTTATTATGACAATAATAAATTTTTGCATTTATTTACAGACACGAATGCAGAGTTTTGCCCCAGTACCCGGTGGAGAGTATCGAAATGTATTTGGTACTCTGTCTAGAATGATCAAAACTGAAGGGATTTTCCGACCTGTCCGTGGAATGAGTGCTGTAATTATTGGAGCTGGTCCAGCTCATGCCCTGTATTTTTCATGTTATGAGCATATTAAGGTGCTTCTAGTTTCCCGTACCCCTTCGCATTATAATCATCTTGCATATGGTAAGTGTGAAAAAACTTTGTACACTTTGTCTTTGTAACAGTTTAAACTTGTACAAAATTAGTAAAATGATTACTTTCATGTCACTCACAGGTACTGCAGGATGTATAGCAACCCTATTTCATGACGGAGTGATGACTCCTGCAGATGGTAAGTGTCACAAATCAATTATTAAGAATTATTAAGTTTTTGATGGATGGTAATAATGTGGGGCCTTTTTCGTTTTCTTTAGTGGTTAAACAGCGGATGCAAATGTACAACAGTCCATATAAATCATGTTGGGATTGTATACGAAGGACTCATCAGACCGAAGGTCTACGAGCCTTTTATCGTTCCTACATGACTCAATTGACGATGAACATCCCCTTCCAAAGCATTCATTTTATGATCTACGAATTCATGCAAGAAGTGACAAACGCTGAACGTCGTTACAACCCCAAGGCTCATGTGATCTCTGGAGCATTGGCTGGTGCTGTGGCGGCGGCCATCACGACTCCCTTGGATGTTTGCAAGACTTTGCTCAATACCCAAGAGACAACTGCCGTTAGCTCTACGGGTCAGACTCATATCACAGGTTTACCACACGCCTTCCGAACTGTTTATCGCCTGGGTAAGAACTAAATTTCATAGAGAATTTTCTAATATATACTATATAGTATATAGTATTGAAAATTATGTCCTTCTCTAAATATTTACAATCATCTTGTTGTACTTGTTGTACAGGCGGGATCCGGGGTTACTTCCAGGGCATGTCCGCCCGAGTTCTGTATCAAATGCCCTCAACAGCGATCTGTTGGTCTGTGTACGAATTCTTTAAATACTTCTGAGGAAAGAGATGTCCTTAATTTTAAATAAACAATTGCTGATCTAATCACTTCATTACCGCGGATGATAACATTTTGTGCTAGTTCCAAAAGTTGACAATAAATCAACGGATATTTTACGAAAAAAAAAAATTTACGCTAGATCTGCTGGAATTGGCCTTCTGTTGACTAGTGATTTAATCATTGAGAAAGAACGAAATATATATATAAATATATGTAATAACAGTGGTATGCACGCAAGTACCTATTGTAATTGATGTTGTTGTATCGTAGTGTAACAGGATGTTGTTGTTGAGATATTGAATTTTATGTTGAATGAAAGAGGCTGACAGAGAAATCAGTGAAATTGATTTCGGACAAAAAAAACTTAGGCATTTAAATTTATGCACCTCTTTTGTATTTTGTACGGAGCCTCGCTGAAAAGTAAGTAATATTATTAGGAGAACCAGAAAGAATATCTCTGAATAAAAAACCTATAGAATCTAGTTGACCATTTTAACGCCCGGAAGGCTCCTTCTTATTTTTCGAATTTGTCCAAATTCGAAGTTTTTTTCTTAAAAAGAAATTATTTAATAAACAAGTGAGCGACTTTTACAATAATTATGCACTCGACATCATTATTTTTATTATTTCAGTTTCAAAAGGTCCATGAATTTGATTCAACAGTTGAGAAGGTTTCATTGCCTAATAATAATATATTGTCGTATCCACCGAGGAAACACACACAAAGTAAAATTCCTCTTTCCCCTCAGTCGAGGAATTTTGTGTACAAAGTATTCTGGTGGACATGGGTCAGATAATGGATAATCCTTGTTTATCCCATGTTTACTACTTCGTGCCTTTACTCTTTAAACTTAAAATGTATTCTCAGTAGAAACAGCTCTTCTACTTCCTCCCCTACTTACCCTGTGGGTTTTTCATTCCATGGGAGAAAATGTGTGGAATCTTGAATTGTTAAAGTTTGTTGCGTACACAACTTTCATTTTACTGGGATGAATTATCTGAGAATACTAGTTCGGGATTCCATAGTCTACACCTGTAAATACTTTTTATACCTCCTTGACATTATTAGTTGTGTGTGATGAGGACGACGACAGAAAGTTTTTGCATGATTGCTCCCTTTTGTAAGAAACAATATTCCAAACTTTTTTGGTACACTATGAGACTGATTGTTAGATGAACTAATACGGACTTTGTACGCCGTTGTGTAAAAAAATCGATCTTTTATCATCGTGTACATTTCGTGGTGTCCTTTTCTGTACCTCCCAAATCTGGAGTATGATTGATGAGTTCCACACACACAGACAGGAGAAAGTTGCAAACAGGAAAACAAGACCTGAAATTTGTCCAGTTCTGCAATATCATTGTCATCCTTTCACTTTCCCATGTCATAATAGGTAATAATAATATCTCCTTTCAGTCCTTTCATCACTGGAAAGTACATATTCCAAGATTTCTAGGATTTTTTCAGTCATTATGTTGTACGCGTATTAACATGATCCATCGCCGTTAAAGTCGAAGCGTTTTGTTAGATTTGTGAGTGATTTTAAGAAGTAAAATAAATTCTCAATTCTCCCATTTCTACAATGTAAAAACATCATAATCTTGAGTCTCAGGGTTATATCAACACTTTCAACTTTACAGTTTGAGTATATTGTGAGGACACCTTTTTGACCGTTTTTTGCGTGCCTTTGGAATTGTTGTATGAATTGATGAACATTTTTTTGTGTGGACGCTTGGTCCATTGTATGAAACAAAAAAAAACTTTCACGAATGACGCTGCTTAAATTTAACAGCCTTGAGTTGAAACCTTTCTATCATCATGTCCACACAACAACAACACAAGCCTGAAGAAACATGAACGAAGGTTTTTTTATCCCTTTGTATTATACTTTTATAAATTCTATACAAGCATTATATTTTATTGTTTTTTCCCTTTTAAAATTGCTCGACTACAATACAGTTTCATGGTGTGCAGTACAAACTTAAAAAATTAGAAAATTTTTGTTCCTTCTCAATAATGGAATCATTTGTTTTTGTCACATGCCGTGTATTCATACTGCATAAACGAGACAAGTTTTTGACGAGGGCATCATGAAATTTTGTCCCCTGTCAAATAATACTGGAATCTTCCTTTTGTCCCACTCTATTGTATGTGTAAATTCGATTTCCGGTGACCACCACCACTGTCCAATTTCATAGTACGTTATGCTTAATTGGAAATTTTATTATTTGAACCACATTGTGCCTATCATGTGATTTATTAGCGTGTGTGCTGTATGTAACTATGTGTTGACCCAAACACTAGCTGTATTATTCACTGAATAATATTCAGTTGCATCTGGTCCATTCTCACAGGTTTTAACTTTGTCGCCGTTGAACAAACACTTCTGTTCATCTTTTTTTTCTGTCACAAAATTCGCAAAATGAAATCTCTGTAGTAGAAAAACGAGCATAATTTTTTTTCTCTGACGACAGAACAGATACTGATGGAAATGGTATACATCGTATGACATACAGAGCATGTACTAGGTAGTAGGACACATTAAAACTAAAGCTCTTATCAAATATTTCCTTTGTTGCAAGCGGTATTTAAATCACGAAAGGAAAATATTTTTTTTTGGCCTGAACCATAACTAAATCAATTCATGTAGCTTGTAATGGTGTGTGAAGATAAAATTCATGACCTTATATCTTCATGTTAGAAAAAACATTCACTCTGCTTTTTGACACCTGAATAAACTACTATGTAACTGGAAAATGTGAATAAGTTAAAATGCTTGCTGTGTTTGAAAATTGCAGATTGACACATTTCAAAATCTTCATTGTGACTCCAGTTTACATAATAATTATTGTAATCTGTGATGATGATTTTGTGACAATCGTTTCCTCCCACAATTTTATTGAATATTCAATGAAACCAATGTTTCATGATGTAAGATATTGGGAGGATTCTATTGCATGTCTACTATTACCCTTTAAGTAAGAGTTATTTAAATTCTTCTGGAGAACTTGATCAATAGTACAGTCTGGATGCACAATCAAGTGAATACATTAGGCAGCAGACATTTAATAAAAAGTATAAGTGTTGATTCATCAGTTACGTAGACAGTTTTAATATTTTCTTGTCTTTTCCTCTTCACAAATTGCAAACACACATTTCCCCCTGTAAATGTTACATAATGTAATAGTTCTAAGTACAAGTGTAAATAAGTATGTTATGTGTTGTTACTCATTTCCTTTTTTGCAATATCATTGTGAAAAATCTCAGCGTCATTGTCCGGGGTGCCATTGTAGATGACAATCATGGAATGATATCGAAACCACCCACTTTTCCCCGACCACATTACATTAGGATACTTGAACTTTTTTTTAATCTCTGATTATACTTGATTGCCTTTTTCAATATGACCGACAACATGATTTCCTATTAGAATTTAGTACTTCATATTCAACGACACTATGGTCTCATCTTTCAGTCAATGGATAATGACAATGCGTTGGAGATAAGAACATAAAAATTGTGCCACATCTACAAAATCATACAATATATAATATTGGGGTATTATGTATCTCCGACACAACTTATTCTATCAATCCTTCATCATACAAATTTATTTATTGTATGTATTTATGTACTATGTTTTTGAAAACTTGGCCAGTCTTCATTTGAATACTTGGAACCCAACACATCAACATTACACCCAACTTTTCCACACAACGTACATATCCTCCTCTTATCTTGGTCATTATGATTAAAAGCTTGTAAAGTATTGAATATCTGTATCAATGGAATGAGCAGTTACGTACAAATTCCTAACACCCATACAAAAGTACAGTAGTAAGTAGTACGTAAGTAGTAGTTCAGGGGCAAATAAATAAATGTGGTCAACATCTTCCATCCTTTCCTCTTACATTAATATAAGTTTACTCTCGTACACGATAGCTGTGTCCAGTGTGATGATCTGGTATGCTCATAGATTTGTATTTAGTTACACGTTCTCCTGTATCTGGCATTTAGTTGTACGGCCCTCCACGTTTTTTGTACCATGTGCATATTTTTAATGACAGTCTGGAAGCTGAATCACCTTGAGACAATGTAAGAAATGAATTGCGTCACATTGTAGTACATATTAATGTGAATTGAAGAAAGATTGTAAATAAATATCATCCTCGAAATACATAACACAGTATATTCAATAGTCACCAGGGTCATATGTATAGAGTTTTTTAAAGAAGAGTAACATCATCTTCATCATAATAATAATACACTTATGACTTTTTTGTGAGTGTTTTTGTCATCTTTTACTTTAGTGCATACTTACAACCTCTTATTATTATAGTGACAGCTTATTTTAACAAGTTACATACAGTATGAACACCACCAACGAAACTTGTAAAACTATACTTTTCTTCTCACAATAATATCGAAGGCAGTAAAAAACCAGGAAAGAAGATTTCACAAAAAAAGAAAACATGTTTAAGTAAGCTGAAGAACTGTCATTTTTTGTCTCAATTCCGTGCAAAATAAAACGTTTGCTAAAACCGCATCTCTAATTACATTTTTTCACATTTTCGGCCATGACATATTGAACTATAAAAGAGCAGAGTTCCTCCCATCATTAATCCTTTGCCTTTATTTGCCTTTCCTCAATTATAATTCTTTAATATTTGGTTCCTTATTTATTTTATTCTCTCATACCATTTTTGCTCATTTACTTCCGTCAAGAGTATGCAATTTAAGAAAATTGACAAGTCATTGAACAAATCATGAATTATGAATTTTTTTCTAAAAATAAAATAATTATTG
>WJFB01002742.1:0-16963 GCA_009870185.1 Pygmarrhopalites habei
GGATGCATCTGGGAAAATAATTTGGGTAACTTTCTTTCGAGACTAAATTAATTTTTTGAAAAAGGATTACATACTGACTTTCTTTTGTAGTATTATTACTTAATCCACTATTTGTTTTTTGAAAAAAATAGGCTCGTCATTCTGAAGTTCAACAAGCTAATTTGAAAGCATTACCTGATGGGGCTGAAATCAAAGATGGAGAAAGGTTGCCACTTGCTGTGAAGGACATGGGAAGTTGTGAAATCTACCCACAAACAATTGCTCATAATCCAAATGGTCGTTTTGTTGTTGTTTGTGGTGACGGAGAATTTATTATTTACACTGCCATGGCCTTGAGGAATAAAGCATTTGGTCCAGCTCAAGAGTTTGTGTGGGCACAAGATTCTTCCGAGTATGCCATAAGGGAAAATTCCTCTACTATTCGGATTTACAAGAATTTCAAGGAGAAGAGAGTTTTCAAACCTGAATTTGGTGCAGAGGCAATTTTTGGAGGATATCTCTTGGGAGTTCGTAGTGCGTCTGGACTTGCTTTTTATGATTGGGAAAATCAAGAATTGATTCGTAGAATAGAAATTACACCCAGAGTTGTCTACTGGGTAAGTTGCTTTATCAATGGGGTAGTGAATATTCTTAATAAATGACGAATGATGTCACATCATTGATGTGTAAGTGAAATTTATTATTCTAATGATTTGTGGACTGTTTTTTTACATTTAGTCTGAAAATGGAGAACTTGTCTGTATAGCTACGGAAGAATCCTACTTTGTCTTAAAGTATAATGAAGCGGCAGTCAATCGATCCAGAGAAACGAATGAAGGAATCACAGAGGATGGCTATGAAGAAGCATTTGACGTGTTTGGTGAGACACAGGAAGTGGTGAGAACTGGAGTTTGGGTAGGAGATTGTTTCATTTACACGAATAATGCCAATCGTCTCAATTACTACGTTGGAGGAGAAATTGTGACAATTTCTCACTTGGACAGAGTCATGTATCTTCTTGGTTACATACCAAAGGATAATCGGTTATACTTGGCCGATAAAGAATTGAATGTCGTCTCTTACTCTATCCTCGTCTCGGTGCTGGAATACCAAACTGCTGTGATGCGACGAGATTTTGAGACAGCTGACAAAGTCTTACCCACTATTCCAAAGGACCAAAGAACTCGTGTGGCTCATTTTCTGGAGAAACAAGGATTTAAACAACAAGCCCTGGCTGTATCCAATGATCCTGAACATCGATTTGACCTTGCCCTCAGTTTAAGTGATTTGAAGACGGCCTACGCCATTGCGAGTGAGAGTACAGAAGGAGAACAAAAGTGGAAACAATTGGCAGAGTTGGCCATCAAGAATTTTGATTTTGAATTAGCTCAAGAATGTCTTCATAAGGCTAATGATACTGGTGGACTACTTTTGTTAGCGACAGCAGGTAAGAAAATTTTAAAAGTTATTGACTCAGGAACTCTTTCCCTACACATATTTTTTTAATTTTTTTAAATAAAATATCATTCATTAATGTTGTTGTTGATAATTTAGCGGGTAATGCTGACATGGTCCGAAAATTGGCTGAGACTGCAGAGGATGCAGGGAAAAATAATGTTTGTTTCACATCGTACCTTCTACTTGGAGAATTGGACAAATGTCTTGATATCCTCATTAGAACTGATCGTCTCCCAGAAGCTGCATTCTTTGCCAGGTTAGTACTTATTTTGGTACAACAACCTACATATTCTTCTTAACATTTCACAATAAATTAACATAATTGTATACAATTCTTGCAGAACTTATTTGCCTAGTGCAATTCCTCGTGTAGTTGCCCTTTGGAAAGATGCATTAGCCAAAACTAATGAAAAGGGTGCTCAAAGTTTAGCTGATCCTATCACGTATGAAAATTTATTCCCCGACTATAATGACACTCTTAAAGCGGAACAATTCTTACGACTACAAGGGAGACGTCAAGTTGCAGCTAATCAGTATCCTAACGAACCCGTGCGTGCAAACTCTTTCAAGCTAATTCCCCGACTATAATGACACTCTTAAAGCGGAACAATTCTTACGACTACAAGGGAGACGTCAAGTTGCAGCTAATCAGTATCCTAACGAACCCGTGCGTGCACACTCTTTCAAGTTTTTAAATAATTAACAGCATGAATCAATAATTTTTTAGGAAAGAGAGGGATACTTGCTTGTTCACATTTAATCAATATAATATATATTCATGTGTGTCATTTTAGGCATCACAAGAGAGGAATCCCATTGAAGAGATGAAGGAAGCTGAAGGTAGGGGAAGATTTCATTATGTTCCACCCATTGTAGGGGATGGTAAAGATGAAAAGGATGACTATGTGGATGCTGAAGAGAAGGAAAAACCACGATTTGTACCACCACCAGTAACAACAACAACAACAACCATTCCTCAAGCCACAGAGAAAAGACCAGAACCTACTGTAGCCAAGCCTGTGGAAGAATACCTCGACCCAGAGCTAGATTTGGATATAGATGGAATTACATTAGATGATAATTTAGATGGAGGGGTGAGTTAAAATGCTTGTACATACTGTATATATTGCTTAATAGAATTGGGAAAAGCAGGTAAAGATGTGAGAGGTGAGGTACCTATGTATAAGAAATGTAAAGGGTATGTAATTATTAATAATAACTTTTTCCCTGGTTCTGCTTGTCAACAGGATATAAACTTAGATGATGACTTTTTGTCGGACGAGTGATGACCACTGCGGTTAAATTTAGATAAAATTTAAATGATGAAACAAGTCTTTAAATGAAAAATTTTAAAGTCTGCTCTCAAGTGTGAAACAATCATTCAGGCAAACTGTAATAATTTTCCATCCTAATGTTTAAATGTGTCCAACAACACTACAAAAACACCTGCAAATAGTGTACTTTTAAATATCTTTTATTTTGTAAATTCGCTATACATTAGGAGGTGCTCGAGAGGAACAAGAATATTCTCCACATATTAGTCCATGGTAGTCTCGGATCATCTTATGTTTCTTGTCCAAGTTTTTGTAAATATTGTACATTGCAGTTAGAGTTGTTTACTCAAAAATAAATGTTTACCTTGCGAAATTATTATTACAATGGGCCTTCAACTTTAGTGTGACTGCAATTTTACAATAAAAGTGAGAGGAAATGTGTGTGAATGAGTGTGTATATAAGAACCCTATTTCTCTCTCTATAGCTCTAGGTCAACATTTAATAATTTAACTTTCTACCATAGTTGATAATGTATTAAATTATGAAAAAGGTGTATTTACGACATACCGCTATAATGTTTCAATGAATAAATGAAATAATTATTGTTATTGAAGAAGAAATTGTCCTTACTATGTGACATAGTATGTGATCTTATACGGTATGTTACATACCTCACAGTGGGCAAAACAGGAATCTTTACTTAAATCGTGTGCATCAAAATGAAAGTTATTGGGAAAGAGATAATAGTAAAAAAGGTCAAGGGATTGTCATCATCTCAGGGACTCCAACTTGGAGTCTCCACCAAGTCCAAGTGAGACAAAGATTTAAAAAAACGTCAAATTTAAACCAAACTAAGTACCGCCGGAGTATCACGCGACAAGCTGACCTTAAACTTAAACAAAAATAAAGTTTTGGCATTTAAGTTAGATAAATAGATTAACCTTTGTGACAGGGTACTTATCAAGAGTGACACGCAACGTAGACGGACGTGATGGACTCGTCATCACCCAACAATGGACCTTACTACAACAACAATAGTCAAAATCCAAGTGCAAGTCCAATTGACTCTTATCATGACCCAAACTCGGACCGTGGACAATTAAATTATGACCCACGTTTTTATTGTGATGCTCAAGATCCGGATTATTCCCAAATCCGTGTTGAAGACTTACTGCCTGCACTAAAACAACTTGATGTCAATCAACTGCCTCCCGACGTTCTTGCATTTCTTATCAAGTCCAAGCGTTTGGACCAACTTGTGGCACCAAATTCTCAAAGACAATTTTCTCCTGAAAATCAGAGTCCTCCACCTGCTCCTCCTCCAAAAAGTGCTGGTGGATACTCTCCTTCCGGTTATTCTCAAAGTCAACGAGGAGGAGGTGGTCCTTCTCCTCAACAACAAAATAAACCAGCACCACGAGACAGAGGATCGGGTGATGCTAGAAATTACAATTATGGTGACTATGATGTGTATCAGCAGCAACAACAACAACAACCAGCAATGTCCAATGCCAATGACTTTGAAGTAGATAATGCCGATTGTGTTTTAAGTACAGTTACCGACACGATTATGGAATTAAGTGGTAAGCTTTTCTTTTATAGTATTTACTTCAACTTTTGTTCATGACAAAATTCAGAATGAATCATTTTTCGTTATTTTCTCTTAAAGTGAATCCTGGAGACTTTAGTCGTAGTTCCAAGAAGACTGTGGATGTTTTGAAAAAGTATCTTGCTGATGTTGACACTCTTGGCATTTTGGTGACACTTATTTTCGAGCAGGTAAATACTTGATAATCATGACATGTGATGGAAAAAATCAAATACATAATTAGTACAAAGTATTGGTTGTAATGTAATGATTGAACCATTGTTATTTTCGTTTACACAGAGCATCTCTAATCCGAATTTTTGCTATTCGGTAATAAGACTTTTTGAAATCAAATTATTATTACACATTTCTTTATGGAACTTGTCCAGAATAGATTTTTATACTTGCTTTTATTTGATACAGGGTGCGAGGTTATGTCAAGTGCTCGAACGGAATGGTATTGCCGTTGGTAATAAAACTTTTAAAAACCTACTTATTGAACGGTAAGTATCTATCTTTTTGGATCTTGTGTCATATTTTTTTATTTCTTTTCAGAAAATAAAATTATCCATTTGACCCTTATGGTTTTGCTAATTATTTTGTTTTGTTGGCTTCAGATGTCAAGAGGAATTCTTAAATTGTCTCAAGCCAACGAGTGACCCCTTAGTAGAGAGACGAACTCAGGGTTTGACAATGTTCTTTGCTGAACTCTATCTCAACTTTTTGATTGAAAAACAGGGGAGGAAGTCAAAGAATGCGCTGTTCGGTGCTGCATCTGCAGAATTGATGATTACTTTGGCCAATCGCCCACCTACCCTGGAAAATGTCAAATGTATTCACCAAACTCTCAAGGTAAATACTTTCTTCATTTCTTTGTTATCCTCCTTTTTTGCATATTCAATTACTCAAAACTATTTACATTCAGTTTTAAAAGTTCTATAATAACAATGACTGTTTTGAAAATATTTTCAGCTCATCGGTTGGGATTTGGATCATGACACTGATGCGAAAATTGTATCGGAGATTCAGAAGTTGTATCAGCAGCTCAGTAAAGTCTTGATGCAGTTTAAGACTAAATTAGGTGTGTGTCATAACTCCTTCGTTTTGTTTCCGTGTTGTAGGAAAAATTCTCAATACAATGCATTTCATTACAACAAGCAAAGACTTAATTTAACTTATTTTTTGTTTTCGTAGAGCCAAGGGTACAGTTTCTCCTTGAATCCATTTTCGAATTAAGGAAAAAGGATTGGAACAAAGGAGATTATTCGTCGGAGAGTTCTTCTATTCCCACTTCACCAACTCAGTCAGAGCAGGATTCACTGTCGTACGACCAGTCACAAGGACAAAGTCAATTCTATGAACTCCCTGATACGTACGTCTTAAACTTTACTTATATATAAATAATATTTAATATTATAACTGACTCTATCTCTGTTTAATAACGATGAATATATGAATTAACAGGGTTGACGATGAGGATTTTAATCTTTTGATTGATGACGAACCGGAAGAAGTAAGGCAGGCTTACGAAGAGTTCCTTCAGTCAAGTAGTAGAAGCTAAGGTCTGAACAACAGTTTTGGAATCCTCTTTCTAGGTGACAAAGTTAATTACATTGTGATTAATCCGTAGTATTTTCCTTGTCATTGTACTTTTGAAAAATAACAATAGTACTCTGATTTAATTATGTCAGAAAGAGATGGACTCGGACGTTTTACAAGCTGCCATTCTGCATACTATTTTTATTGCCAGAGTTAGCCGATCTCGCATAAAAGTCTTTTGATTGAAATTAAGTACATAAATTGTTATTAAATTTATTGTGTTTCCTAAATCGTTTCGTTATGTAGTCTCCTTTTGAGACTACAATATAAAGTGCTAAACTCAGTTTTTTTGTTCAAACAATACACTTCCCCCATCATGGACTGTAAGAACACAAATGTAAGTACATGTTATGCCACTTTTTTGTGCAAATTTTGATGCCAGCAGTAGCAAGTAGCTAAAATAAAACAAACAAATATTTAATGTATTAGTTCTATTTATTATTTGTTATATGTTCTTTTTTGAATATATTATACGGATTATGTCACTTTAATGATTTAGATTTGTCAGCTCCATCAGTCGTAGATTACGAGTTGATTAATGTAACAATGCACAACAATAACTTACACTGTGCAAGTAAAAGGACATTAGTAAAAAAGACGGGATATCAAATGAATTGAATGATATACACACGTACAGTAATTTACAAGTTACGTGCATTAAAAATACAAAAAATAGAGAAGAAGAGCCAAGTTATTAAAACTTGGAAAAAAATACAATAATAATAAAATAACATTATCGAGTTACGAGTTACTATTGTTATTCTCTTTCCCTGACTTACACACACCCACAAATACACAAAATAATTCGTTGATGAAGTACATGGAAGGATTTTATATACTTACTTATAAAATTGCGAGTTAAGTCATGACGGAATACTAATTATATTACACACACATGTTGTGTGGTTGAGTAGTTACACACACACAAGTACACAAACTGTTAGTAGTATAACAAAAAAAATTGTAATAAGATTACTATAGAATACATAGTTTATACTTTGTATAATTTTTTTGACTACACACTACTGTATAAATCTATCACATAATAATATTCTATACTTCACTTCGATTAAGTTTTGAATAGGTACAACATAGTATTTGGATATAATACATAGTGATTATTGAAAAATCTTTTTTACAACTTACTTTTGCCTTCTTTCATACGTACTGGTTAAAAAGCGAAGTTTAATAAATCTTTATTCTTTTTGTAAAAAAACAACTTTCACCTGTATTTACTTACTCGTTGTAATATTTTTCAATTAATGTGTAGCTTAACCAATTAAGTTTAGAAGACCACCAAGGAGACCAGGTCGTTTTTCTTCTTGTGGTGGGGGTCGAGCAGGCCGTTGAGGTCTTCGATTTCCTTGACCTGATCCAGACCCTGTTCCGGTAGACTCACCAGATTCTACATTCTCACATTCCTCCACTTTTGCTGTACTTTTACCCTGTGTGAAGAGATCATAGTGTATTAATAGATTTGCAAACAATACCTACAGTATTATGTTTCTAAAAGGGCAAAAGTAAAAGGGCCTTGGAAATAAGTAGTATTTTTTTGAGACCGTTTTTGGGATTTTGATGTCGTCTGGGATGGTGACATAACTAAAATGGAGTAGTGAGACAATTTACATATGTTAGTATTGTATTATATTTACCAACTGAAAAAGTTATCAATAGTGTCTTTCTTGTTACCCGAAATTGTGATTGAATCGCAAGCAGTACACAGATAGGTAAGACATTTCTGACCACTTCATCTTTCCGGGTAAAGTCAATCGAAGAGTCTCTCCATTGTATCTCCTCAGGGACTCACAGCTACATTTTATATATGTTTAAGTATATGATGACATGAAGGGTCTCAAGGGTATGTAATTAATATTTTTTCCTCACCTCTCCTTTTCATCTGGGATAATTGTGATATCTGGAAGGTCAACCTGGAAATAAATTGTTAACAGTCGTAGTCAGTTCATTTACAACGCCTACTGTACCATATGAGAACAAAGAAAAAATTACTTACCATTTCCCTTGTGAAGTCTCCATCTTTTCCTATCATTATGAAAACAAGTAGTAGTACAGAATTCTATACTGTAATATAAAACGAGAGATGTGTATATGTAATAATTAGAGTATATTCTTACCGACAATGAACCAGGATGCTGGAAATAGATTCAATTAAGAACACATTTACTAGGCTTTCACTTAAGTACTATGAGGACTCTTCATTACGGAGAATCTCTTTTATAATATGTATTCGCTATATACAAGCAATACTTACCTGGACCCTCTCCGTCATAAGAAAAGTCTGGAACTACGTTGTAAATAAAATAAAATGGTTATACAGTGTGTACAGTAATGTAGTGCATTTTCCAAAGGAAAGTTTTTCCAGTGTAAATTATTTGGACACGATTTGTTGTATGTACCTTCAATAGTCTGCTCGTCAACAATGATCACATCACTCGAGTCAATGGCATGTACGAACGGTCTAAAACTGCCAATAGTGACTGGTTCTATGGTTTCAGTCTTGTTCCCGTCATCCTGGTCATGGTCATCATCATAGTCCCTCCGGAATCTTCGGTGTGAAGAAAGTGACCTGGGGAATTTGATACTTCCAAAATTGTCTATCCGATCCGATACTACTATGGTAGAAAAATAGGTTAAAATACAAAATAGTATGGGTAGGTGTAACATTTTGAGACAGACTATTTCTGCTATTGTTGAAGAGGGTCAACGAGACGGGGCTAAACTCCAACTGGAGACTACCCAGTCGACACACGCAGTTTTATATTTAGTGTCTCCATGTCAGTAGGTCAACTCATTGGACATTAATTAATGGTGATCATGTGTAAGTATGTTGTGTGTGTATGTGGACATGGATGGAAGTCTGCCATCACTAATTGTTCTCCTAACTGTCAATTATTTATGATACTTTCGTTCATGTAGGAGTACAGTAGTTATTAATTATTTATCATGCACACCTGGCTGGCTACTTATTTATATGATAGACCATTTTTAGCTTAAATACAAAATTCATCAAAAGAAGTAATTCTGTTGATTTGTCCATGCTTTATATACTCTAATTTACGTAAGTACTCGATTCCCTGATGACTCACTCGACTGCGTCAGTAGATTTTGTGTGTATTTTTCTAAGTTACAGGTAGAAACAACTCACAGACACGAGAGACTAAACAAAAATTGATTTGTCAACACACGTTCAGGGTCATTTCCGTCATTCGGAGGGTCGATGTCAATAAAGCGACTACATCGTCATCCGACTGACGACATATTTACGACACAGCTCTTCTCAAAGCATCCCTTAGCCATTCCATTTGACTCGTTTCTCCGAAATACTAAAGTCAAAAGTGTAGTTTTTTAAAAAAAAATTTTTTATTACAAAGTTGGAAACTTGTTCCAGACTGGGAATGAGACAAATTGATGGGAAATTTTGATCAATATTAAGAAGACCAACAATTAAGAAGAAAGGGATAGTGTTGAAGCTTGTTTTCGTTTTTTGGAATATGGGTAGTAGATTTTTCAAAATCCCAAGATTTGTTTTTTATTTATTTTCCCTTATCATTGTCCTAAGTTTTTCAACTGTTGCTCCAAATCCGTATCAAGATTTGACAAATAGTGATTTTGGAAGTTCTACTTTCAACGACTTTAAGGTACAAAATTATTATATTTATCAACAATTATTTTTATCCCTTATTTAAATAAATATTGACATGCACTATATTCGTCATTATTTGTGTGTGTGTGTGATTCAACACCGGAATGTGTTTCTTGTTGAGTGTGACATTTACTAGAAAGATAAGCATCATTAAATTTAACTGTGATTACGTCAGAACAATTGCATGACATCATCACACTATATGATCACACTTTACTCATTTCACGTGTTGTCTCGTCGAGTGTGGTGTAGAAAATTTTAGAGAAAGTTAAAGTTTTGTACAGACCTCAGCGAACATTTAAATTGTAGTTTATTCTCAAGTGTTTTTGTTTTGTTTTGAAATGTGCATTTATCTCTTCCGATAATACCATAAAAATAATATCATAATTTCAGATCAAGGAAAACACGGACTGGCAATTTAGTGGGGACAGGATTCGTTGGGGAACACAAGAAGACGATTATAATCAAGCCGCGGCAGCAATGTAAATAAATAAGTCTCATCAACAAGAATAATAATAATATAATATTGTTCAATAAAAGTTAATAGTGATGAGTGTATTCTTCCACACAGGGCAACCAAAGTAATCGCCGCAGTCATCATTTTCTTGGTTTTGGTCAGCTTCATCGCATTTTTGATATGTTTATGTTGTCCAATCTGTAAGTTATTCATTGAATATCAAATTCTATTAGAATATTTTTTTTTACTAGGTAACCTATTTGACGTAGTAGTACAATGAATTATCTAATATTATTCCACTGGAATAATTCCAGGTATCCTGGCAAAAATGAGGAATAGAAGGAGAGGAGTAATTTACCATCGTAAGATATGTAATAATTTATGAATAGTCATTTTAAGGGTTATATCAAGTAAATAGTAACATTAATAATATTTTTGATATTTTAAATGTTCAGCTGCTGGAGTAGGGAATACAACAACCGTTCAAACAGGGAATACAAGAACAACAGTTACGGTTTTACAAGCTCCTCGATCTACTGTAACACCATCAGCAACAAATTTGGTTGTGGCTAATAATGCTCCTCCAGCGAATTCACCATATCCTGTTCAGCAAAGTGTGACTGTCATGCCAGTACCTAACTCAAATGGACAAATTAATTATGGTCATAATCCCTACCCGATGCCAAATCAATCTACTCCTTACCCCGTCGGTCCAAATGGAATGCCTGTTCCAATGACACATAATGCTCCTGGAGCAGGTAAATAAAATATATACTGTTTTTCTCAAAATCTGATTACAGTTTAGAAACATTAATTACAATTCTGTACAATTCAAACAAAAGGTGAACTGCCTCCTCCATATCCTGGCTTACCTCGTGAAGTGGATAATTTGGTTCAATCTGGCTCATCCCAACCGGCATACAATCCTTATTTTACTGGGGATGGAAGTGGAAATCCGAATCCTTACATGCCAACGACTGCCCCTTATCCAACTAAACATTAATGTGTAACAAAAATATATAATGTATATTTTCACTATATATTTCTTTATATATTTTTGTGAGTAGCGTCTCACGGACGGTAAGAAGAAAAGATCAGATATTCATAAGTGTCACAAAAAAGAATACTTCGCATCCATTGTCGCTGTCCATTTCCAACTATTCTATTGTAAGTAATCTTTTCGAAGATTTTAAGTGTGTGTTGTTGTTTCTTCTTTTTTTCCTTTAGTGTGACTCTTTTTTCTCATAGTCTGATGATGACTGATGCATGTATGTTCTTACACTGTTATTTTCTCTTTTGAACAAATTACCAGTAAATGTAATTTGTAATAATTTATCTCATAATTGTCTACTGTGTGCATTTACTATGATTGTAAGTTCCTTATGATTGAGATCTTAGACACTTTAAGCTTACTGTGGTGGTCAAAATATGATTTTTTATACCTAGTTTAACAACCATCATATGTAAAAATTGTCTACATAAAAGACTAGTTTTTGTCTTTTTAATTTGGCCACAAGTCTAGCTTGTCCTTATTTATACATGGGTCATTTATATTGTAACGTAAAATTTTGCAAAATTCAAAGTGACACTCATGTCATGGACAGTGCTGAAAATATCATATCTGCCAATCTTTTTGAGTTATATTTAGGCTATATAAGGTTACTTAACAGAAAAAATTTATTTTGTATGAATACATTACAATGCTAAAAATATTATAAACAAGAATTGTGAATCCCCGAATGGAAGATAATGTACTTTGAACCTGTGAAGTTAACAACATTTAAAATTTTGAACATTTTATAAAAATTGTAATTTAGTAGCAAAGATAGATATGAAAAACGCAACAATTAAGAAAGTACTAATAATGGTAAACATATAAATTATATGTTATTGGATATGTCTAGTTACTATCTAAATACAATATAAAATTATGATTTTAGTCTAATTCGTCATTACCTTTATTTTGTAAGCAATGAATTAAGTATTTATTACTTTAGATAATTTTGTACGCCTTAAATCTAGTTTTTTAAGATTCAAGTCATTTTGTACAATCCTGGCCAGCCTGCCAGTGTCAACCTAGCGAGAACAGGTATTTATATAATAACTATAGCTTTGTACAATAATTTATATTTTAAGTTTTTTGTATAAATCCTAGGTAAAATGGCCTGATGCGTGGGAACAGGAAATGTTTATAGCTAGAAATTATAAGGTGACTTTAATTCAAGTTCATTTTGCAATTTGTTTACTCAATATTAAGTTAATAATAATACGTTCTACGCATTACTCATAGATCTTTACAATTTAAAAAAAATGTAGCCAAGTTCCCTTGTTACAATATAGTCTGATCCTCCCACACACAAGTCTCCTATACAAACCAAAAACTGAACAAACAAATGATGATGATCTTCTCATTATTTTCCTGTCAACCACAAGTTTTGTTCATTCATTGACGTTACTCATACCAAACAATTTATTTAGACTAAGAAATACTCTTATCTTTGTAATGTGTATATTTAAATGGACAGAGAGAGAGAGAGAGAGTCTCTCTGAGAGGGGTTGAAGATGAGACAGGATGTTACGATGATCAAATGTTTTACTGAGGCATTAAGCAACTGTGTGTCTTTCTTAAAGAATAAAAGAAAAGATTTGTGTAAGTACAACAAAATGTTTGTAAAATTTTATTCCATCGTTATAAGGTCCCTTGTTGGAAAAAGAACAGTAGATATCAGAATAAAAGCAGAACGAAAATCAAACCACAAAATAATAATACAAGAAAAGTCCCAATCTTCAGTCTGCAAAGTAGGAGAAATACTGCAAAAAAATTAAATAAATAGACCATTAATTTTAACTCATGTGTACAGTTTAATTAGAAGTGTACTCACAATGTTAAACAGAGCAGCCAGTAGTGTACCTTTTACGTAATTTTTTTTGAATCACAATGAAACTGTCAGATTAGGTAAAAAGTGAGTACTGATAGAAACCCTATTGGTCAAGTTAATCTCAAGATTGTCAAGTGTACACTTTTAGACTTACAGGATAAAAGAGAAAGAGAGAGAAAGTAATGGACAGAAACTCGTTACTAAATTGCGATTAGGATTTCTATCAGTCCACTTGAATTTTTTTTGACAGTTTCACTGTAATTCTGATTTTTAAATAATAACTTTTTATTGTTTTCGGGAGGGTGGCCGGAAAATCCATTACAAAACTCTGGATAAAATATTATAAATTAGAATTCTTAAGTTATTAAATATCTTATTAAAAGATTTTCAATAAAAACTCACACTCCCAGGTTTTCCATGATGGTCAGCTTGTTTCCGAGCACATGAACCCTATTAAAATAATATGTAGATTTAAATTAAATCTAATTAAATCATTTAATTAGATTTGTCGTTTGAAAATAAATATTAAGTAATGAACTGACCACAGGTAGTGACATAGCTGAGGAATAGTAGAGTTTAAAAGGCACCCTCCCACAACAACCAAAATTCCTGGAGAAAGTCAGAAAATTTGGATTACTGAAAATTTTTCAGTGAAATTTTTTTGTGATAGAAATGAAAGGATTTTTTTTGAGAAATTACGAGCTCTTTATGTACATCAGGTCAATCCCATTGCTATCTGTCTGGAAGAAACATGACAAATGATGAACAAGTCAAAAATCACTGATATGACTCATATCTGACGGTATTACTTGTATTGAAGCATTCAATTTGAATGGACAACTTTCACTCACAATGAAATAGCCTGGACGACAACAAGTAAAATCTTTTTGGACGGTACCAAACACTTGATCTGGCTGCGTTGAGGTGACCACCAAGTCCTATTCAAAATTTCAAATTTTATATTGAAATTGATAAGATTTGAAATAGTTTCACCAGTACAATTTTATAAAAGAAGTGAAGCGTTACGTTATTGGGTTGTCTTGAACCACAAATCCCAGCATCCTTTTCTCTCACAAATTTCATGACAATTTCCCCCAAACCATCAAATACATGGAGTTGCATTTTCCGATTGGCATCAAGAATCATCTTTTTCTCATTCCCAGTAGCATTTGTTAACTCAGCCACGAGGAATATCCTTTGACCCGAGTCATTGAAAACAGAAAATGTTTTGTCCCCACGGTATGAAGCAAGATCTACAAAAATGTACTGTGATTAACGTAATACCCGGGTTCATCAATACATACACTGAATTTCAGTCATCGATCAATGGTCATTTATATTTGTTAAACTTCAACGCCACTTGTTCATTTTACAGTGTAGTTTAAGCTCACCGTAAAATCGATACACGTACATACTACGTGAACGGCGTCGACGTTAAAACTAATTAGTTTTAATCATTGCACGAGTGCATTTTGCTTCTAAATATCAGTTTTTAGCTTAACTTACATGGAATGTTATCCCTCTCAAGTCGAACAAAAACGGACTATTTAACAAATTCAACCCTTCATTATGTGAAGCTTAATTATGAAAAAATTAGTATTTATTCCAAGACAAGAGACCTCCGTGTTGGACAATGGTTCTATTCCAATAGGAACCCCAGCCACTGGTGCAAAGAAAGCTACAAATATGAGAATTAACTAAATTTTAATAACCAGAACCAGCATGAAATGAGTAGAATGAAAAGGTAAAGAATTTACGAGTGTATTTGTGGATACTGGGCTTGGACTCTCTTTGAACCTCCTTTTGGGAAGAAGAGGGGGTGGCTTGGTCTCTCGAATTCGGGTAAGATGGTTGGTAACTTGTTGGACTGACTGGAGTTGTGGAGGAGGACGCAGCTGAGGAGTTGAAGTTGGATTCTAATTGACAAACCATTTAACATTGACACATGGTTCCCAGCACATTTTGTATGGGAAGTACAAACGCGATAATAAATAATTTACAAAAATAAGTGGATCTTTGTACGATCTTTTGGGACATCGTCATAGTAAAGATGAGGATGAAGACTGAAGTGACGGTGATGCAATCGAGGATGAGAAGCTGGTGAACTAGCTGAAATATATTTCACAAAAAAATTAATTAAAATCAAATGTGACTTACAAAATAAAAATTGAAGGATAGATTCCTTACATGCAGACTTTCTTCTTCCACTACTCGAGTCGTGATGATGTTGACTAGTAGACTTTTTAATCAGAGAGGAGCAGTTATAATTTAAAATTAAATGGTTCACTCACTGTTCAGTATTTAATTAATCTATTTTTTTTTGAGAATTGTCCAAAAATGTGTACCTGTCCATATGAAGAACTGGTTTTGTTGTCAGTTGTCGTCGGTGTTCTATCTTTTGAAAATCCGAGTGTCAAACGTGCCAAAATTTTTTGGCTTGGATTGTGTTTTGTCCCCTGTCGCATATCTTTATCCCTTTATCTCTTGCGAATAATTAATTTTTGACCCATCACCTTCGGAATTAAACCAAACACGTGTGTATGTTGGAATAATATTGTCAGCAATTAAATTATAACTGCATGAAGTTTATTTTTGGTCTTACATTGTATGAATCCAGAACATCATAAGTAATTCACACTCGAGTATTTCAAAATTTCAAAACTACTACTAAAAAGATGGTCAGGCTTTGGAGACTTCATTTTTTAATCAAGTGAATAGAACAATAAAGTTTTAAGTATTGTCTTTGGCTTCGTGTCTCAAATTCTTGTTGACAGTTCGGTTTACAAGATTTTCCATTTTTTGAATTACTTTGAGAGATTAAACTCTACTTTGATAACCCATTATATGAAAGGGTGGTCGGATCATACAACTTTCCTCCACATTGTGGAGGAGGAACAAAGAAACTAAAACATTGTCACAAAATTTTATTACTGATGAAAGACAATCACTGATGTCAGTCATGAATAAAAATCAGTTGCAGAACAAAATTTTTGTGTGTAGAGCCTTGGAGCAAAATCAGTTCTCCGAAACAAGATTACGGAAATTTCCATGAGAACTCCAAGAGATTTCCTGAAGAAAGGTTAACATTTCTTTAATCATTACATTAAAAAAATTTTGAAATAAAAATCTCGTTGGATTCAGTGGATCTTCATTTTCATCCTTGGAATTCAATTCAGTGTCTCCTTTCTCCATTAGCCGTGTCAAACTATTTAATTTTACGACAGTGGAATCTCCTGCTCTTTCCATAAAATTTTCATAAAAATTTCCCCACATTCCTTTCCCATCTCCGACAAAAATCCTTTCAAAAAATAAATTACCTAACATCCACCCCCATTACACCATCACCAACCACACACACACACCATGTGTACATACATGCACACTAGGGATGCACAAAATCGAGAAAACTCAGACCCAACCCAACCCAATGTTGATGATCCCCAAACCCAACCCAACCCGCCTTGCATACGATTTTCACAACCCGACCCATCCCGGGTCGGGTTTGAGTCTGCCCAATCAGACCCCAACTTGACCCAATCAATTTTTTGCACATATAAATTAGTTCAGTTTGCAATGTAAACAAAGATACTTTAATTAATTATTAATTTCCTTTCAGCTTTTGTTATATATAGAAATTAGAATAATTTATTGAGTGTTTCATTGAACTGGCCAAAGGCCTACAACACCATGTAAAACATACAAATGACAAACTCAATTCGAGATACAATATGACACGATCAAAGATTTTCAAAATACTATGAAAATTTTGTAGAATTAAATTATAGTTCTGAATATTACTATTACGAAAAAAAGTGTTCCTGAAAAGAGAGTAAATTGAATTGACTTTTTACTTTCAGATTCCTCTCCAGTGATTCTTCTTACACATAATGATGACGTCTTTAATTGATAATCGTCAGAAATGAATGATATTGTGGACCCTAGATAGGAATATTGGATAAACTTATCTTTCCATATGTCCAGGGTGTAGGCAGCATACTTTCTATACTCTTGGCTGAAATTATCATTTAACTTTTTTTTCAACCGGTCATACACAATAGGAAGATATT
>WJFB01002743.1:0-16960 GCA_009870185.1 Pygmarrhopalites habei
ATGGACAAGAGGAGGAGGAGGAGGACAACATTTTAATAACGGCAAGAACAACTTTCCATCCAGCAGAGAGTATAAGACGACCATTGTGTCTTCTCCTGTGTCTACACCAACCAACCCATCCCCATCCACCTTCAACTCTCCACTAAAACTGGATAGGAATAATTTTTGTAAAAAGACTGGAGAGTGGCGGAAGTTGAGTATACAGAGTCTACCCCTTGGTTGGGAAAAAAGAACTTTGCTGTATTTTTTGTTATTGAACAGGACTGAGAAGGGGAGGTTACAAAGTACCTACTTACTTGATAAACTGGGTTTTGTCTGTAGTCGGGAGAGTGGTGGAATCAAGTCGTTGTATTATTAATAAAAAGGGGGACATCCTCAAACCCTCAACTAACCAACCATTCATCGGGGGGACACACACTGGTATAACGCAATCTAAATTCCGATTACATACCTGTGTCTGTATATATTTCGGAGGGGTAAATTCCCCCGGTTGTCGATGACCGACTCCCGCTTCACTCCCGTCTCCTCCTGTACACTGCAAAGAAAGTACACCTTGAATTCACATTGACTTATTGGATTGCGTCTATATACGACTATACGAATTTGGGAACACGCATAGGGAAGAATAAACATTTTTTATACATTGGATATTTACATGTGCCATTTTCTATTCATTCGTCTCCTCTCGAGCTAATCAATCAATTGAGTCTGTCCATCAGCTCCCCAGCCTAAGACACAAGTGAGAAGGAACGGAAGGAAGGTGTGGAGAAAGTCTCTCCATTCTTCATGGAATCGACTGTAGACCTCATACTGTAGTACAGAAACGACCGAACACGCACATCCCCGGGACGAGAGTTGCCAGTGAACAATCCATCCGGGCGAGAGTGAGAAAAAAACACAGACAGACGATCCACTTTCCTTCGTCTTCTTCCCCTCAGCATTCAGCAACAAATCTATAGAAATCTATAGACAAAGTCTCTGTATGAGAAAACTCTTCAATATGGTTAGCCTTGATTTAGTTGCAAAAAACAAGTAGAATCGAAAACCGCAATCGCGATCAACCCCACTGCCCGCCCGCCGTAGTTTTCTCTCTCTTGATTTCTCTTACTTTATTGAGTAATATTCTCGAAACTCTTTTTCCTGTCTAATGTAAGTTTTCTCCCCGTTTCATCTCTTATTCAAGTCGACTTTTATTCCGTAGTCATTCCCTCTTTTCACACTTGTTTCAGATCTCTACAATTATTGATATTCTTACATGAGTAGTAGTCTCTTTTTTCTCGCTCTCTCTTCTCTCTCTCTCTCTTACTCTTGTTACTAAGTAGACATTTGTGAAATATTTTGCTAGTAGAGAAAACTCTCAGTAATCAGTAGTTGTCTATAGATTAGAAAAAATAGAGCTGCTGCTGGCTGAAACTTTATAACTTTATACAGTAAGTACAGTGGGTGTTACCAACACAATTTACTAGAGTGCCTCATCCATCTTTTCTTCTTCTTCTTCTTCTCCTCTACTTCCTGTTGTTGTAAACTCGTAAAACTAAAATCTTTTGCATCTCAAGATCTCAGTGGTGATGGTGTTGTAGTCACGATTAATTTTGACCTTTCATTAGTGTGTTGTACAACTCTTACAGTAGTCCAAGTTGGTTGTGTTGATGGTTGATGTTTTCTCCACACTCAAGTTGAACTCAGTTTTCTATCCTGTCTACTTACTCGTCACCGACAAAAATAATCTTTCTCCTGTGAATACTCCAGCCAACAGAACCGAAGGGAAAGTCAAAAGAAAGTCTTTGTTCTCTTTGCTTTCCCTTCTTTGGCCGTGTGTTGAAAATCATTTTTGATTCATTGCCTCCTGTGGTGCCCTTGACTTTGTCAATACGAAATTCCAGTATCCGGCTGCCGAAAATGAGAGCAAAAAGTGTAACAGAGTGATCCTTCTTTTGCAAATTCCCATACACTCTTAACTAGTACTCACAACCCACATTCACTAGTACAAACAGTATCAATCAATCAGTCAATATCAATACATTTTCAATTTTTCATTCAAACATCTTTCAACCAAACACTCCTTAAATAGTTCCAACAACAAACACTCGTACAGTCAAGTACTCAGAAAACATACAATATTGTAAAATAGTCCAACTTGCAGTATATATTATATCATTGCCTCTTGATACCTTTTATTGATTGACCGTTCTTGCTGATTGACCTGTAGAGAAAAGAAAACTTTTCCCCCGTCCAGCTAAAAAAATTCAACTTTAGATTGCATTTGAGTGGACGCTCAACCGGCTTCAGAAATTCATAATGTGTGCTGCTAAAAAAGTATAAAAATGTTTTTTCATTTCTATTTCTATTACTCTAATTATTAACTATCTTTTAACATATTGAGATGATCATTTGGAATGTGAGAATGATTGCAATTTGCATTGTTTGCTTTCGTCCCTCATTTTCAAAGAGGGAACTTGTGTCATGTCATTTTATTTTATGAACTGATCATCTCGTGATGATGATGTGACCTCATGACCTAAAAGTCACATGCCCACATGAGAAAATGATCAGATTGTCCAGCTTTTTCTATTTTGAAATATTAATAATTTTTTCCGTGTCAGCATTGATTAGGAGTACACATAATGATAGAGGAGAATACAATATACACTTTTATAGACTGACGTCACTCTTTCCGTTCAATATTGGTCTTCTTGTTGTTCGTGTGTTGTGGCAGTGGCCAGTGTGTCTGTCTGTCATGGATATATTTTGGGTGTGCTCTGTCCTCTCCACTTGTGTCGTCACTGTCTTTGTCATTAAAATCATTGTCTATTCATATTAGCCTAGTTTGAAGAGTGTCATTGTGCCTTCGTCCCATATCTCCCAAAGGCTGGAAAAAAGAGTGACTGGAGGATTTTTCCAGGAAAGGAGTCTTTTGTGGGAAAGACCCCTCCCCCTCCTCTGCTCGTGGATGGTGTCGGAAGCGGACAGGACGGCATGACCCTGTTTAGCCCGAAAATGAGTATAGGGGGAAGAAGATGATGATAGGGGCTATGCAGGTATGTAGATCCATGGCGTTTGTGTTGTGCCAATATACGTCCCCCTGTTTTGCGTGGAGATAGAAAAAGTTGTGCATTGCAAGTGTCCCACCGTCACTGCCTTCCTTGGAAAGGGAGCGGAAGTATGGCGAACCTCTGTTTTTGTGTGCCACTGGCACTCCAACTGTCATTATATATCTCCTGTCCTGTCTCCCTCCCTCCTACCCGACTTTTCTCTAGTTCGCGTTCTCTCCCACAAATTATCACAGGTCTACTCTCTCTCTCCCACTCTGGACTCCACATTTCTTCCTCAGCATGTCCAGGACGACGACAGTGACCAGCCACATCCAACCCACACTGACACCGAATAGTGGTCCACAAGTGCTCGCTACACACACTTCCAGTCAATTCGTCCATTTTTGAGACTGCGGGAATGACGGGTCAGACACTCCAAAAACTCCAGTTGACTCATCCATGATTTAGGGAACCAAGTAATTATCAGATCCGTGCCTTTTGAATTGAAAGATCTTCCAGATAGTCACCGTCAGTCTGATCT
Organism: Pygmarrhopalites habei; assembly: GCA_009870185.1. Taxonomy (NCBI): domain Eukaryota; kingdom Metazoa; phylum Arthropoda; class Collembola; order Symphypleona; family Arrhopalitidae; genus Pygmarrhopalites; species Pygmarrhopalites habei. The sequence continues at coordinate 3,574 of WJFB01002743.1, forward strand.
CTTCTCTCCCACGCTCAGAGAGATTTCCTTTTTCCTAGACATAATAATTACAGTCATGAAAGACTTGGTGCACTTCTGCAGACTCCAACTGACTGTACAGAGCGGCCTGCAGTAAAAAGTAAAGGATTCTACCCGTTGTTCCACTGTGACCCGGCATGAGTGGTCTCTACCGCGTCCGACATCATCATGGATTACAGTCAAGAGTAATTTAAAATATTCTTAGTCACTCCAGGTCCTTGTGAACAAATCCCTCTGTGTCAAATTCAAATAAAATATTACCTGTGAATCCACTCATCTCTTTGCAATCTCTTAACTGTGCCAGTTCCCATCGTCAGCGGTTTGCTGTGTCCAATCACTTCCTATAAATATATATACTGTCTGTCTGTCTCTCTTTCGACTTTGTCTCTTTGTGACCAATCCTCGTCCCTTGTCGTCACGACACACAGCAAAATGTCAAAACGTAGAACCACCATGTCCATGGTCAACATTTCATTGTTACTCTTCCATTCTGCTTTGCTTTTAAATATCTCAGATTATCTTGAGCTTTTAATGTACCGATTGAATATGTGTCATTATGTTGTCTCCATTCAGCTTATTAGTTTTACTCCGCTTTCACTCACACAGATTTTGTCACGTTTTTCTAAATTCCAGAACAGATATCACTTCAGCGTTGAGTAGGATCAGCTCAACTGAATTTTCATATTATTTCTCGATTTAAAGAAATCACAAATTTTTTCAGCTATCTTTTTCAGATTATGTAATTCCAAGTGGATTGTGGTCTGCTTATATTTTTCTGTTTATTATATTGTCTGCTGTACACAGCTGCTGCATAATGTTTGGAAATGTTAATTAAAATGTGCAAATGACCTTTTTTAGAGGGAATGTCTGTCTATACACATTGGGCAAGCAGGTAAAGTCGCGTTACATAAACAAATATTCAAAAGTTGAATGATTTGGCTGTGAAAATAAAATGATATTGGGATCCAGGATGTCAGATGGGGAATGCTTGTTGGGAGTTGTACTGCTTGGAGCATGGGATTCAGGTATGCAGGTCCTCCTTCTTACAATTAGTTAGTTGTCCACCCAGTAAACACTATTTCTAAAGTTTTCCGACCTTTTAGCCCGATGGGATGATGCCGGCGGACACGACGCTGGGAGCTGAAGATGATTCGGTGAATACTTTCACTGTGTTTGTCAAGCCATCCGTGGTTTGTCCCAACTAATTAATTAATCCATCTTTTATTTTTCACAGTTCAACACTTTCTTCTCGGAAACGTCTGCTGGGAAGCATGTGAGACTCTACGTGTCCATTTTTCGGATATGTGTAAAGTGTTGCAAGACTTACAGTTTCATATTTTTGGCCAGGTTCCGCGAGCCGTCTTTGTGGATTTGGAGCCAACAGTCGTGGGTAAGGTCTTTCTATCCTTTTATTATATGTAAAAAGCACCCAGACCAATGTTTTGTCATCACGACAATTACCTTGGTTCTTTCTTCTTTTCCCTCTAACGTGGCCGTAGTTGGGCAATAATTGCTGTCTATTTTTAAAATGATGGTGAACTCCCCTCCCCGCATGACGAGACATTTATGTATCATATCATTATATACTCTTCGTCAACTGTCATTGACGTCAATGACTTTCTGAAGTGCCTACACTAAACTGTCAAACTTATCCCATGTGCATACGTACATGCATGAAAGCAAGTTAATTAACAGGGACCTCATATTTTTAGAGTACTTTATCCTTATTTCCATGCGAAATACTCCGTATAAAAATATTAAAACACACAAAAAAGTAGGCCCACTTTAGAATAGAAGGACAAACACAACGAAATACACCGAATACAGGGTAACCCAAATAAATTCGTAATTGTCTTCTCCTCATCCACACCTTCCAGCTTTCCAGGTCAAAAGGAAGAATTGATGTGTCAAACGGAACTCCCTAGTTATAGCCAGTTGTAGTTTTTGTCCTCTCAATTTATATGAAACAAAAGTGAAGAGAGAAGGGGAGTCATCATGTGTCATAGTTATCGGCCAAAATAATAATTGACTTAATTGATTAGAAATTTGTGGAAAAATTCCCCAACTTCTGCTAAAAGTCTTTCAGCTCAAGTTTCACAAATTATGGTTCTCACTAATTGAACAAATTATACGGATATGCTCAAAATTTTGACCGCAGTCATGTGGAAGTGTACTTTTCTCGTGTCCTGTATGTTTTGTGTGGGAGAGGGAAAGTTGCACTAGTTAATAATTACCGGGGCATTAGATTTTTCCTAGGATTGGGAGGGCATTCGGGTTTTTGTTGAGGTGGTTGTTATTTATTATGGAGGATCAGCTCCACGTCCAAGAGTGAGTGTCACGAGTGCTTGTGAGTAGTCTCATATTATTCACTTACAAGAACAAGGGGCATGGGGTGAAAAGGTTGTGAAAGGATGGGTGAAAATTGACTGAGACTCCAGTTATGTACATATATGAGGGAATCAACATGGCTTTAGTCGTCGACCTCAATAGAAAATAATGGGCAAGTTGCAGGTGCACATAAAAATCGTAGGAAATCAAAACAGAGGACAAGGAACTGAGGAGACGGAAGTGAACATTTCCCTCTTCATTTTTTGCAACTTTCTCCACTCTGAGTGGGAAAGGAAACGGGATGTAAACTCTGTCCCGCCGTTGTCAGGGTGTCATTCTGAGAATATCCAAGAGGACGGATCCAGGCTGTCCGCATTTTGTGAACTGCTCGAGAGAAAATAATGTGAGGCTAGCGTGACTCATTTTTCTCCATGCTTTGTATTCAAATGTAGAGACAGAGAACATAAATTGACGTTGTCCAGCTGACCGCAGTCTCATCCCACGACTGCAGTTTCACTCAAAACCAAAGTTTGGTTGGACCAAAGTCCACAGACTTTGATCACGAACAGGAAAGCTGTAATGCTCAGAACCCAGTCATAATGGACAGATTTCCTGGAGTACTTCCATCATACCCAGTCAATCTTTGTACACTCATTACATTTTTATGCAGAAGAAGGTCCACGACATTTACTCTTGCTAACTTCTGTTTAAGATTGTATTTAATCAATAACGGCTGAGTAATTATTGTGAGGTCATTAGTCGACCCTGGTAACTAAATACATTGTGAAACGTAGGCAAGAAGAAATACTGTACAGAGAAATTCACTTTCCAGTCAAACATTTTGAGCAGCTACACCGGACTAACATGCCACGCTGAGTTAAATCACGCTCCTTACCACCTCAGTCAGTTTCACTTTATAAATGACAAACAGTCCAGATGAAAATGAAACGCAACCAAAATCCACACGACACAGAAGCTTGTCCCCTGCACGCAATTCTAGGCATTTTTATTCCCTCGAATTCTGATTCCTTCGAAAGGCTTCTATGCGGGTTGTTTGCTGTTTTGCAAATTCTGAGTGCGTGTATCACGCAATTATTATTATTGTGTTATAATTGCATCTACTAATTTAATTTACGAAGATGGACCATTTATTACAATTTGCAGTGATGATCAAAGACGAATACGTTGGTCACTTTTTATACAAAATTCGATTAGAAAATAAACATGAGAACAGAAATTGAAGCTTTTACAATCATTTAGGAGGAGTAGGGAAGGAGGTAGGAGTAGTCTCGTCATCTTCTTCGCAGTCTTGGTCATCTTCATCGTCATCATCATCATCGTCCTCTGAAGGTTCGGTGACAGGCTCATTACTAGGATTTTCACTTGGCTGACCAGCCTTGGTTGAGACGGTAGGGTCGCAATGTTTGGGGTGAGTGGTTGTCGCTGTGTTGTTGGACTTCACAGTCGAATCCTTTTCCAGTATGGTCGTGTTTTCGTCAGCTTCTTCCGACGTGATATTTTTGTAGGGTTGTTCTGTTGTTTCCATGTAAGCAGTTACATTATGAATCTCAGCTTTCGTAGTCTCTTCAATCGCAGCAGTTATATTATGAATCTCAGCTTCCGTTCTGTCTTTCGCTGCCGTCAATTGACTATAAGGTATTGTGGTGCTTTCAGCGCTGGTATCGTCTTCGGCCGTACTTCCTGTTGCATCCTCCTCATTGTCTTCGGTCGTACTTTCTGTTGTGTCATCGTCATCGTCTTCGGTCGTACTTTCTGTTGTCTCCTCAGATGATTCTTCTTCTGTTGTACTTTGGATAGCTTCGGTTGTACTTTCCTCAGATGATTCCTCTTCGGTCGTACTTTCGATAGCCTCGGTTGTACTTTCTTCAGATGATTCTTCTTCGGTTGTACTTTTGATAGCCTCGGTTGTACTTTCCTCAGATGAGTCGTCTTCTGTCGTGCTTTCCGCTTCCGTGATATTGAATGTGTGGATTGTAGTTGGTTCTAACGGCGGTTGAACAGTTGCTATTGTGGCCGGTTGGATAGTCGGTATTGTGGGCGGTGGCGAAGTCGAAGTTGGGCTTTCTGTCTTTGAATTGTTTTTCCATAAATTCCACATCCAGTCCAGATACCTAACGTAGCTATAGTAATCCCATTGAGGTCGATTGAAACGAAGATCCTCTTCAACGGAGGAAGATGAACGAAGGTGTGGAGTTGGTGGACGTACTTTTCTATTTTCTTCCGATGAGGAAGAAGAGGAGGAGGAATTCAAGAGGGGCTTTGGGTACCAAGGCTTTTTAATTACCAGTCTCTGTCCAGAGTGTTTGAACGGAGAGAATCGTGGTGGTTGACGTGGTTTTGGAATTATCCAGAAAATTGGCCATTCCACATCAGATGTCCTTTCGTTTGAATAATCTGTGATTAAATTAATTAAATTCTGGAATTGTTTTTTGAAAAAACAGTACAAAATGACTCTAAATTAGCAGCCTTACCTCGTCTCCAATGTTGTTGAGGATGCTGACCCCTTCGAGGCCAGTGTGACCTTCGTCTCAATTTTATTCTCGGATTATAATTTCTAGGGTGTGAGGGAATTTGATGATATTGCCGCTTGTCCTCAGAAGAGTCGGGACGTGTCTTCTGTTGAAAGTTTGGGATTCCTCTTCCCTGGGCTTTCTGGGGTTCATCTAGAATTAAATCGGGGAGGAGGTAGAAATAAAAAGGTTTTCTGGAAATTAAATTGTGACGGGAAAATTACAATCTTCCCTAAAAGAGACCAGAAAATGTCCATATTTGGATGGGTTCAGGTCCAATTAAGATAAAGCTTACTTTTTGAGATAACAAGAGATAGCCCTTTTTTGTTGGGTACATTTCTCCATTCACTCGACTTTCCTGAATCCTTGTCTACACCAAATTTGTACAGTTGAATTAGGGTTGACTGTTTTAAATGTCGTTTTAGAGATTTTATTTGATGACTGACAATGAACGCTACACAATATGAACATTTTCGATGGAGGTTACAACTTACAAGGACCATCTTTCGATTCATCTGCATCTGACGCCCGGTCACTTTTTTTCTTATTGAGTGTGAGGACGACAGTGTCACCTCGTCCAAGTGACTCGGACAATTTATCGAAGGAAGACTCACTGTCAGCCGGGGTTAGGGGCACCGTGCCAGGGAGGTCATGGTGCAAAGTGGCGACTCCCTCAAAAGAGTCACTGGACAAGTAAATAAATATGAGGATTATTTTTAGGAAGAGACTCAAAGTCCAGGAGGTCATCTTAAGTGATCTCCAGCTAATGCACTGAAAGTTACATTAGCTACATGAAGGGATGAATTTAGACTGAGCTGACGAGACACATGGGAGTGAGACAAAATGGGAGTTTGTCGTGTGTGACCTTGCTTTTATTGATACTTTTGAAACAATGGACGTGACAATAAATGGATGACGGGTTGAAAGGCTCGTAAAAACTGTCAAAATGGACAAGCTATAGACACATACATATTGGCCATATGCCCATGTTTTCTGTTTCCACCCAGAATGAAATGTGATGGTCGTTCTTAATGAGTCATGATTGTGTCAATTTGTTGTGTGCTTTTCAGACGAAATTCGGACTGGGACGTACAGGCAACTTTTTCATCCGGAGCAGTTGCTCACTTGGAAGGAGGATGCGGCGAATAATTACGCTCGGGGTCACTACACCATCGGCAAGGAGATAATCGATGTGACCCTGGACAGGGTCAGGAAGATGAGTGAACAATGTGCCGGGCTACAAGGATTTTTGATTTTCCACTCCTTCGGAGGTGGCACAGGATCTGGATTTGCTTCTCTCTTGGTACTTTTGACTTGGCCCAACTTTTCTTTGTCTTCCAACATTTTCATTCATGCCTTTAATCTTTGGTGAAACGAACGTCGTTTCTTTCTTGTTAGATGGAACGGCTCTCAGTTGATTATGGCAAAAAATCCAAGCTATGCTTTTCCATCTACCCAGCTCCTCGAGTATGTCATATTATTATATAGTTTTTAAAATTGAAAATGCTAGAAGGATACACTTCCTTTGGAGATGAATTAAATTGTGGAAATAATTTCAGGTGTCCACGGCCGTGGTTGAACCCTACAATTCAATCCTGTACACACACACAACTCTTGAACACTGCGATTGTGCGTTCATGGTGGACAACGAAGCCATCTACGAACTTTGTTTTCGCAATCTAAACATTGAACGGCCCACCTACACAAATCTGAACAGATTAATTGGACAGATCGTCTCGTCCATCACTGCCTCACTCCGCTTTGACGGAGCTCTCAATGTGGATCTCAATGAGTTTCAGGTAGAGCCAAATCATTCCAAATTTGTCTCTTTCAATCACGCAGTTTGATAGTAGTCGTCAAACTGTAGCTATGAATTAATTTTAGTGACAGGCCACATTTGAGCTCCTCATCCGTACTATGTATGAAGAAATTAAATTTGTATAATTTAATGAATCTCTTTTTTTTCATTTTCAGACGAATCTCGTTCCTTATCCTCGTATCCACTTTCCCCTTGCAACATACGCGCCTGTCGTTTCAGCGGAGAAAGCTTATCATGAGCAGCACAGCGTCGATGAGATCACAAAGGTACTACAAGCTTTCTCTTCCGATATGTTATTTCATTGTCTTGAGTGAAAATTCCTCTCAAAATAAACTCTGGAAAGGAGATGCCAAACAAAATTTGTCTTTCTCCAAGTAGCAGTGCTTCGATCCAGCCAATCAAATGGTCCTCTGTGATCCACGTAAAGGCAAGTTCATGGCCGTCTGCCTTTTGTACCGGGGGGATGTCGTGCCGAAAGATGTAAACGCAGCCATAGCTCGAATTAAGCAGAATCGAATGGTACAATTTGTGGACTGGTGTCCGACTGGGTTCAAGGTAAGCAGCGTCGTTTATACATTTTTGGACTCACTGTCAGTCATACAGCAGTAGTCAATAGAACTCTTAATGTGGACATAGTTAATGATTCAAGGTGGGCATCAACTACCAACCCCCGACCGTCGTGCCAGGAGGTGACTTGGCGAAAGTCCAAAGAGGTGAGTGAAAGTTTGTCCCCAAAAGTGAGAAAATCATCATTCTTCTCCAAAAGATATTACATTATAATTATGAATGTTTCCAGCCGTTTGTTGTCTGGCTAATACTACAAGGTAGCAGTCCTTTTTATGTCTCCTAAATCTTTATCCATCAAATATATTGTAAAGTTTCTTTTCCAATCCGTTCTTAGTATCATGGAGGCATGGGCAAGATTGGATCACAAGTTTGACTTGATGTACGCCAAGAGGGCCTTTGTCCATTGGTATGTCGGCGAGGGCATGGAAGAAGGTCAGTCTTTGCCATTTTGTCTTTATAAGATACTTGTCCATTCTCACCTGGTGGGAAAAGCTGCAGGGTCATTCCTTAGGTCAATGTAGTTAGGTTGTTGTGTGGATTTGCGGGAGGGATCTAGACACAGTTTGTCATTTCCACGTGGTTTTTTCACAACGTCACAACGACAAATTGAATATAATGAGGAATGTCTGGGGACAGTCTCACCCACCTCCATTCATCTGTCTGTCTTGGATTTTGTGAGAAGCACATGGGTCGTTTGTCATCTCCTGTAGGCCAATAAGTTTTCCATGACTATTTTATGAGGATAGGGAAGAAAGTGTTATCACTGGTCGTTCCAGATGGATTTCTAGGAAACGAGAGTGAAAGTTCTCATGGTCTGAGCAAAGAATCCCATCGATTTCTCCCCAGTGGATAATGGAAAACTGGGGAGAAATGCCCAGATTGTGACAAAGAGGAGTCTTATTAATTACACAGTCTGATAGACTACAATATAATTCATGGCCATAATTATTACTACCTACATAGTTCATTCATGGTATGCACTGTGCATATGTGCCAATCTGAAGACATGTCCATCTGGGTCCCCAGACACGCACTCTTTCCTTCATCCTGTCATATTGATCAAAGAGCTCAATTGATGAAAGTGTGTACTTGTATAGGGTCAATAAGACGGTTCCAGTCAAAAATTATTTAAGAGGAAATAAATTAATCGATAATATACTAAAAAACATTTATCCATTTCCAGGAGAATTTTCAGAGGCACGAGAAGACTTGGCTGCTCTAGAGTTGGACTACCAAGAAGTTCAGGAGTCGTAAGTTTTTGTTCTGTTCTAAAATAATAATACTTACTAGTATCAACTTTACACGACTGGTCTCAAAAATCTGGGCCAGGCTACAATGTACTCATTCAAAATGTTTCCTTATGTTCCATGTCCAAAGTGCTGGGAGTGACGATGAAGCTTGAAAATTTTCCCCAGGCTGCCCTAATTGTCCGTCCTTGAAGATCTTTGTCTCTCTCTCTCTACCTGTCGTTTATTATTATCGTAATACCTCAGCTCAAACTACTATAAACTTACCATCGACCATTCAGATTTTCTAGTCATCAATTATTTACGGTCCTCTCAAAGTGTCCCTCCAGTCAATCAGTGTCCTGTACATGTATCTGATGACACCATTTACTACTCTGCTTCTTTTCCTTATATAATTTGAAACACTAGAGCATTCGGTAGTCCGTATGAATAAAATGTTCTATTATATTTTCTCGTAGAAGAAAAGTATTCGTAGGAAGGATGAAGAAATGGAAAAAGGTGACAGTGAAAGTAAAGTAATGGTGTACGTTGCTCTTTCGCCATTGCATACTTTGCGCCTTCGTATCAATAATAATGAATTACATATATGTACTTGCAAAATTATTGCAAAAGCTAATCTACTAGCCTCGATACATAGGTAAATACGTACATTTGGAGCTTCTTACCTATTTAATGTACTCTTGTTGTTAAATTGAGGAGTGAATGTCTCACACAATAGAGTAAGTGCGTAGATATTGTTGCCCTACTTTTTACATTTTGCAGTACGTCTCTAAAAATAATGGCCTGGTGTCCATTCATGTTATCTACTAATTAATTAAGACTTCAGTGTTGTTTCATATCTAGTATTCTAAAGAAACCAAGACATTGAACCGTCCTTTTCCTACTCATAATATCCATGCAAATTAAGTGATACAAAATAATTTAATTCGCTTAGAATAGAAAATTGTGTCATGTTTTGATTTTCGCAAAAATTTTAATTTCATTCGAAAGCTACCGTGCATTATGTAATAGAATTTGTACACATTGTCATGTATTTGTTATAACTAGGCAGTAGTCACTTTTCAAGTACTTAAAAATCCTGTATCAATACATGTGTACACTTGTAATTATTTAGGATTGATGTGTAGTTTAGAGCTATAAGACAACTGCAAAATAATCGTACTTGTAAGTATTATATAATGGCTGCTCAAAGAATCAGCTCTATAATCTAAGACTTTGCCCGTCCAAATCCGTCCATTGGAATCAACACTGTAAATACACACGGTGAAGCACGCTGTACATTAATCTTACACACAAAGTAAAGTAATTGGATATGACTAATGTACTACACAGAACAGAACCTCCTATACGTGTAGACTTTAATATGAATTTTATATCACACTTTCCATGTTAACAATCCGAGTACCATGTTGAGTGCTGACCAAAGGTGCTATAACGTAGATTGTTAGATCCTTTGATAATCCCATACATACTTATCACTGATAAGTTATTAGTACAGGAAAACATAATAATAAAAATCTACAACAGAAGTTCTGCCTATAAAAACTTTACAATAGTGATACGTACTTAGAGTATGTATAGATACTAGAATACAATGTATTCACAGCTTTTACTAACTAACAGCCCACAGACACCTCTCTGATCGATCTGATTACATTTCTCCGAAAGGGGATTCAAAATGACACTGTTTTTACCCATTTTGTAAGCAATTAGCTTTTATTGTAACTGAACTAAGCTACAGAAACACACTGTGGAGGGGCCAGATTTCAGTTTTCAAACTGTGTTGTTATCTCGGTGTATTACTGGTACATCTTTAATGGATACGACAACATTTTAGAATGTACGCAAGTCATGCAATTGATGTATTAATGTATTAAGTTAGTTGTAATTGTCAGACCTCATGGAGTTGAGGAAAAACTCTCTAGTCAGTAGCTGTGATACATAGAAAAGTGAATAGTCCTGGATTCTCAGTTAAAAACAATTTAATGAATCTGTTCACATACGACATAGTGAACGTTGGATTTACAAATTGCTAATACTTAGTCCCTGGTCCACCTAAATAGCCTGTGTTTATTTATCTAATTACCTGTTTCAACACCAGCCTTAACTACTTGTCGTCCTTTGTTAATCACTGATCACTCCAATTGAGTCAAATGTACTAAAGCATAATGTTATTCTCTCACATAGTCATCACATATACAAGTACGGTAGCTACTATTACACAATTTTGACCTCACGACATAACTGAATGTATGTACATGTGCAGGACAAATGATGAATAAATAAATCATTAGAAATGAATAGTGATCATGTTTGGTTTGTCACCAAGTCGTCATTTTATGTCCCACTCATTTCAATTTAGACAAATGGAAAATTAGGTGACCTAATTTAGGTCGATTGCAAAATACCATCCACATGAATTTTGACCCCTGCAAAGATTTCGTCGGGTGTCCCTTCCGCCTTGATACTTGCCACTTTTTCTTGATATTTTTTCATGACGGGTTCCGAAATTTTGTGAAAAGTGTCCAAACGTTTCCTAATGGTGTCCTCATTGTCGTCCACACGACCCGAAGACTGAGCTCGGAAGAGAAGCCGCTTCACCATTGTCTCGTCGGACACGTCAAAGTACAGAATCAAAGTACAAGGGGCTATCTGAAGTCACACACATTGTCCAGTCATTTTCAATATTTAAGGCATAACTCTCTCTAATGAGTCTTTAAATTGTGTGTGTACCTTCTTCTCAAAATCCTCTCCTTGTTCAATCTCTCTTGGATAACCATCGATGAGAAATCCCTTGGCGGGTAGATTCTTGATCATAGCCTGCTTGATGAGGTCAAGAACCACCTCACGAGGTACCAAGACACCCTTCTCCATCATGGCATTCAACTCTTTCCCCTTCTCTGAGCCGGAAGCGACTTCTTCCCGAAGAAGATCGCCAGAAGACAGGTGAATGAAGCCATAATTTTGTACCAGTTTTTCACACTGGGTCCCCTTCCCTGATCCAGGTCCTCCAAGTACCCAAATCATAGGAGTCTTGGAATTTCGTAACGACTCCAAACCCTATGGTAATTAATGTAAGATAGACGCATGGAGATCATGAACTAGAGATTTTTCTAATTTTAGAATTTTGAGTGAGTACATCAGATTCTGGCTTCCTTTTCTGCTTTCCTCCACAAGCACCCATTCTTATGCTCTACATGAATCAATTTTACGGTAAATTTATGTGTGATTTAGCTGATTAGAATAAAGAATTCCTTTGCAACTATGCTTTGAAGAGATTTTCAGAGTTCATAGCACATTACAACACAAATAATTTCGAAGCATTCAAATATTTTTATGAAGTGTCCTACACGTTACAAGAGATAAAAGTCTCCTGAATCCATTTCTTCCTGTGAAAGTTCAATCTCGCTTTATTTTGTCTAGCGAAAACAATAATATTGTTATAAATATTATTTGTCACAAAATGTGTGTATTTTTTTTGCAAATTTATCCATGACAATGAAGATAATACAAAAAAGGAATATATTATGTAAGGACATTTGCTGCAAGTTGAATCACAACCGGTTGTTACTTCATACTAGGTAAGGATAGTTTTCAAGAATAGTCTTAAAATATATATGTATACGATTTAGAGTCATTCGGCATACAAGTGGGCAAGAGCAAGAGGCCAAACTTTTTTGAACCGTTTGAAATTCGGAACTCCTGTATTTTCAATCTGAGGTGGAAAACGTGGTCGATCCTTCCAAATCAATGATCTGTATATAACTGGCGCTGGCTTAAGCAATTCAGAAACATTTACCGTCTTTTTCTTTTCTGAATCAGTACCATTTATCATCATCTGAAAGGACAACAGAAAATACAGAGACGTTCATAACTTTTTGTCTAACATAATTGAATACATATGGAGAAGAGACAATTCACCTAATTAGTTACAATGTATTTAAAATGAGTCATGAGCTGTGTGAAACCAACCTTATTCTGCCTTTTATTAATTTCAACAGCAGTTGAAGTTGACGGAGTTGATGAAGACTTGTTCTCAACTATACTATTCAACCTTGTCTTCTTCAAATCAGGTTTAATGTCATCATCATCTCCATTGGTTTCATTTGCTCTTCTCTTGGATGACCTTGTTGATAAACTTGATTCCAAATTCTCTTGGGTCGCATTCCTGGATCGGCTGGACCGAGGCAGAACCAAAGTGGGTAATTGTGCAGTTGGTAGGGGCATAGTCGGAAGGGCCATGGTTGGTAATGCGGCTGTTGGTAAAATTGAAACATCCTCATCAGAGTCGTCCGGTGACCCAGGTATAAAATCAACAAATGGAGTCCCATGAGTGACTAAACTTGCTTTTGCTGATGCGTTGGACCTAGAAGACCTGGTGACTCTGGTAGATGGACCAGCTGCATTTTTATTTGGTGACCTTAAATGTCTCTGTGGAATGCCAACAAAGTCAAATTCTGTGGCGGCTACAGCACTGACATTTGTTGTTCTCCGTTGAGACTGTGACTCTGGGTCTGCTTCTTCTTCTTGTCGGTTACTACTACTACTACTAGTAGTAGCATTATTATTATCCTGATCATCATCATCGTCATCATCCGAGTCAGACATTTGGAATAATGCATGTAAAGTCTTGCTCTTGGTCAGATTCTGTGAAGTGAAACTTGAGTTCTTCAGTCGTTTATTCGCAGGCTCACTTCCAGATGCAAGCGTACCAACAGTGTCGCTATGTATTCTACAAAATGGACAAAAGATTATCTATTATTGTCATTGGTTGAAACTTAAAAAGGTACAACAAAGAAAAAGCCAATGTCTCAAGAGAATATATAAAAAGATTGTAATTGTAATTCTTGTACAATTATATTAGGAGATTGTATGAC
>WJFB01002744.1:0-16958 GCA_009870185.1 Pygmarrhopalites habei
CGGTTTTCTTTTCCTCTTTTTGTGTTCCATACTACTTGGCATTTGATAAAAGTTTCGTGGCTAAAAAAATTCAAAAAAAATTTACTAAAATTTTTTAAAAAGACGAATCAGAATTAAATTACAGTTAGATTTTTAAAACTAAAATTACAATCAAATTGCCGAGTGTCATTTCCATGATACTATTAAAAATTTTGAGAAGGAGAGAGAGGAAACATTTTAAAATGACAAATGCAAAATTGGGGCTAATTCAATTCAAAGTGAGTTAAAGTTAATGGGGCTTTTAGCCAATGCTAATCAAATGGTACAAGTGTATAAGAACAATGACAACGGCAATTGTGACTGTAGTAACAATTGAAGATAATTATATTAAAAAGACAGTTCAAAATTAAAAGTAACATAGGAAACCTTTGAAAACCTTAAATTTACCTTTGAATCTTTGAAGACCTGCAGAAATTTTGCTAGTTTTTCGTTATTGTAGATTTACATGTTTTGTTTTCAATTTTTGAAACTTCGTGCAAAAGTAGGGAATGGAAAATTATAACAATTTTGCAAAAAAGTCGATGATGAAAATTTTTGTGCAAAGGAATATTCCGGCGAGAGAGCGGCACGTCGTCACACACACGCAAAACTTTGGATACGGTGTGTGTGGATTTGAATTTCGGAGGTACTTCAAATTAACTCTTTGTAGGTTGCTTTGCGCCTGGAGAAGAGGAATTAAGAAAGGATAAAAAACTGGGAGGGTAAATGCAATAGACAAAGGGGAGACTTTGTGCATTAAGAAATCATACTCTCTCATCATGAGAGTCTCATGGATACAAAAGCGTAAGGGTCACTCGAGTCGAGTGACTCGAGTCGAGTCCGAACCCCTTTTTCTTGTATAATATACAATATTATTGTGTGTGGCTACGCAATCCAAATTCACTAAACTAATAGCGCTCGGTTAGCATAAAAAAGCACAAAATATTTTCATGTGTCAAACACAAAGGAAATGGAAGAAGGGGACATTCTCGACTACAAGTCCGTATACAGTGACAAGTGGTGACTGCAAACAAATTTTGACAATCAAATGGAGCGGAGCGACACTTGCTGATCCAAAGAATTGAAAAAGTAAGGATTATCTCTTTATCGTAAGATGGAATCATTTCCTCCAGCTCAAATTATCATGAACATCCAATGCAATTCTTTACTCTTCACCTTCATATCTCATGATTTTGACATATTAAATTTTAATCACACATTTGTGTCTTAATGTAAGACTCTTAAATGAAGACACACGCACACACATCCAAGATCATGCCACAAATTTCACCAATGCCACGAACTTGACTTGACACTCGTTGTCTGGACACTGTTACTCAAAATGGGGATTGCCGTCCTCCTCCACAACCAACAAAGAAGAAGAGTCATGAAGAAACATACAATGACAATCCGAATTATCCTAACTGGGTAATCCTTTGTTAGAATAGTCATGTCTGGGAGTTTTTCTTTCAACCAACATCGCACCATTCTTTCGTAGTCCACAGGACAACCATTCTTCGTAGGTGGATGCCACAAAGGTCTCTTTCCGTACCTCGGATCCTTCTCTAGTGAACTGAGGACGTCAGGGAAACTCTGAGTCCTTTGTACAGAATACTGTAAATTTTTCCCTCTTCCACTCGAACCTTTCACACCCCGCCAAAGAGGACGACATTGCCTGGGGTCATCTGAATACCGGTACAAATATTCCTTTCCAAATTGTTTCAGAATATCCTTCACAGCCAATTCGTGAAGATGTAAGTAGTCGAAACTGGACTGAGAATCCTTTTCATGTCTTGACCTGTCGGTCATCTTGATTGAACTGTCTGATCTGGAGATGAGAGCGGTCATAGGATTTTGAATACAAATTGACTTTGACCTCATGGTAGAGGTGGTCGTGAGAAGAGGAGGGGTTGTAGAAAAATTTTCATTTTCGGGGACAATTTCCATCATACTCTCGTCCGTCTTCTTCTCAATCTTGGGACGATTTGGAAGAGGCGGGAATTTTGAAAGATTGACCTTTCGAGGAGGAGGGAGAGGAATGAGTGTTTTTGAGTCACAGTCATCAGAATTATAGTGAGGATTTGTGAAGCAACACTTTAGCATCGATGGATTATGAATGACTGTGATTGTACTACTTCTCTTTCTGTCCGTGTCAAGCTCTTCGTCACAGTCCCAGTAGTTACTACTGTCTTGGGAAGACGGCGTTGAGTTCGTGTTGACGTCATCGTCGTCGATTGGGAGTTGGTGCGGTTGGTCACGAGTTGACTCATCTAAAAAGAAATCAAAAGTTTGAAATTTCAGTCACAATTTTCGACCCTGGAAAATCTCCAGTGGAGATCAAGTGTGAGTCTACGAGCCTGACTGTACACCCTTAAAATAGAAGGAAAAATATTGGGTGGAAAATGGATTTTCCAGGGAATAAGGGAACGTTTCCCTTCAGCAGGTAAAAATTCTCCCCGGGAATTCCAGGGAATGAGGGAAACTTTCCCTTCAGCAGGTACAAATTCTCCCCGGGAAAAGAAGGAAACTGCTTTCCCCGGAGGAGTCCACAAATTCCCCCAAGAACGGAAAATATCCCGAGATGTAGGGGAAATTCCACTCTTCCCGCCAATTTTTACCTTCTTCCGGGTAAAATGACTTTAGCTTCTCCTGAAGTTTCCCGCATAAGTTCCACTCCTCCGGGCTAAATTTTACCCTTTTCCGGGGAAACTTTCCCTTCTGTTCTAAGAGTGTAACTTTTAAAAATGGGGGGACGAACGTGGAGCGTGTGTGTGTGTGATGGAATGTGAAAGAGTACCTGAGTAAGGACCATCGTCACCAAGTTGCGAGTCAACCGTCAGCTCCCTCTTGTGCCTATCTAAGTCAGTTGACCTTTGGCAAGAGGAAGAGTGCTCCAAACTTTTTACTTGACCTTCACTTCTCATACAGAGTCGTCCATCTTGCCGATAGAAAATAATTTGAAAGGATGAATTCCTGGCTGACATATTTCTTCCAGTCTGCTCTGAATTTTTGTTGAGGGAAGCTGACACGAGTGCTGTAGAGAATGCAGAGATAGAACTGGTGGGTGACCTGTCTGGTGACTTTTGACCTCCATTATCTTGTAGTGATTCTTGTTCTTGATGAGTTGTCTTTGAATTCTTCAAGAATTTACGTTGAGATGGTGAGAGGACATTGAGACCTTCGATGTGACCACTTTTTCTCAAAAAATATTCAATCTGAGTTTTCAAGTATGTGTTGGAGGCAGTGAGAGTGATTGGCTGGAACTCTTGCCATGAAGAATGGTTGGAGAAGTCTGTATCATTTCCTCCTGGATTACTAGAAGATGGAGTCAGGTTGAGAAAAGATAGGGAAACTCTTCTCAAGTCAAGAGAGCGGGATCTCAAAGCCACAGCAGTAGAACTTGATGACTCTTTATTGTGTGACTGACTTGTGTCTAGATTATTTAAAGTGAGAGACAACTGACGATGAATTGAGGTTGGGAGGGATGGAGTCTGTTCGGAGTGATCTTGAGATTTTTCCAGGATGTGAAGGATGTACTCGGTGTAGTCTTGATTTTGCTGCTCCAACTGGAAAGGGAGATTTCAAATTGAATACAAGTACAAAGTAAATGATGTACAGTACAAAATGAGAGAAAATACTTAAATGGTTTTTAAAACATGTAATGGATCTAAATGTGGGTGGTCTACCTGGGTGGTCTTTTTCATGAGGGCATAGTAGGTGACTCCGAGACCCGCGATGATAACACCCGGAGCAGCATAATTGACTGCCCACATTTCTTCTCTTTCCCCCTACATTTGACTCCGATTTGTGTCACAGTTCAAGTTTCACATCTTACGAACAAATGTGTGTGTTTTTTTGGGATTAATTACAAAATGAGTCATTATGCATGATATAATGAAGGAAGTGTCACACTGCAATTGAATACCAGAAAGAATGCAAGATAAAAGCATAGAGGTACATCTATAGATACATAAATGTACCTCTATGGATAAACGTTTTTAAAATTTTTCAGAATTGTGAAAAGTGGTTGGCAAAGCACAAGGCCCTTTACTATTTTGGGGGACGGAACTCCGTCCCCAAAAATAGTGAAAGGCCTTGCAAAATAGTAAAGGGTCTTGAGAAATTCAAGGGGGGAAGAGTGCAAAGCTTTGGATAATCTAAGGTAATTTTTTCTCCATCTTTTTTTTCTCCATTTGCGTAAACCGCACAATGAACTATAACCAAGACAATGAACCAGTACATTCAATTCTTTTGGCTTAAAACAATTTATTTTAAATCCGAATGACAGTCCTCCTTCCTCCTTGCATGCACCATTTTGCATTTTGTTTTGGAAAGCTGGGTATTGTAACCACTGTGGTGCTTTTAACAACGTTCTTGACATTATTTTGAGTGTATTTTAAATGGGGGAAAGAAAAAAACTTTGATAGAACAATTCATGTGTCCATTTTCCTGCACGTTGATGGATGGCTCTTGTTGGCGTTGCCCATGATTTTCCGACGGCGACGGCTATACTCTATAACCCCCGATCGAAATATCTGAGAGACGACACGACCAGTCAAATAGGGATCGTAAAATGAAAGGAAAACTCCGCTTCCTAAAAGCTGTTCCCTGTGGTAAGTCATAAACTACAAATTAGGGAATAGGGAATGTAGAAAGAAGCAGGACACGCAAGAATACGGAACACAATCGTAAGTTTCCTTTCCAATATCAAGAGCACATATTTAGTTTATTATCAGTTCACACTAAAATGGATCTCATGCATCCTTCCCTTGACTTATGCATGCCAATCAGAATAAAATCGAACAAGTTCATCCGCTATGTAGATGGAAGGACACGAAATGTAAAAATTCTTCAGTGTTGCAGTTCTGTTTGTAGTTTCTCACTGCGCAAAAAGGAATCCACGTCAGCTTAGCTCAGTTCATGGACTAGTATCTTACTGTGTGTGTGTGTATTTAACCTCAAATGTATAGTAGTCAAAAGGAATTGAGGCCCTTGGTAAAACAAATGACTAACATTGGCCCAATAATCCTTGGTCAAAGCATGAGTTAGCGGGCAAGGATTATTGGGGCACTGTTAGAGTCATTTGTTTTACCACAGGCTTCAATTCTACTTTATTCTACCCTTGAGTCTACAGGGTGTTTCACAATTCAAGAGATTGGAAGCAAAAGGAGCTCTTATCCAAAAGCTTGTTTTGAGAAAAATAGACTTTTTTGCACAAAATGTTCTGGCGCGTGCTAAAATTCTGATTATATGACAAACAAATGGTAGGGACTGATGTGATTCTGTACCCCAAGTCCCAAAAATTCCCGTCTTGTAGTTTAATTACAATTTAAAAACTAAAATAAAAGATAGCTCCTGTTGATCCTAACTTTTGGGTCTTATTTTCCGTTTTCCCATAAAGAGGTAAAAATTACGAAAAACTAGAAAAACCAAAAGAATCCGAAAAATCCAGTATGCATGAATCCACTTTTCACTTAATTTTTCCATCAACCATTAAATTTTAGCCAAATATATTCGTTTTTTTAAATTTTTGAATATCAGTTTTTTTCCACACACACTCCTTGCTTTTTGGCCGCTGAGGAATTTCAACTTTGAATCGCATTCCCATTTTTCTTTCCTTTTTCTATTTCAAAATGTTTTTGTGTGGATCCTTTCATTCAGATAAATATTGACATAGTTTGGACGAAACAGTAATTAAAAGAAGTACCAGTATTGTGTCTTCCCCAAAACCAAACGGCTCCAGATTGCTGTAAAAATGAAAAGTAAGTTTTGTAAAGTTAAAAGTTAAAGTTTAAAGTAAGTTGTACAAAGTTTTTCGTCTCATTTGTAAAACACATTGTTGTTTTATTTACGGGAAAAATAGATGGAAAGTAATTAAAAGACACGTTCTACTGCATAATCATTTTGTCATATTTAGCTTACAGAAACCCTGCCATTCTCTACTCCAAGAAGGACCGACATGTTTTTACACACGTTTACACACGTTTTTACACACAAGTAAGAGACTTGTGGTAAATGAAAATTAAGATTTATTTTTGACTTATTCATGCTAGCCAATTTTTTTATTGGATGACGTCAGCACTAAGGCCTTTCACTCTTTACATTAGCATCGGTCTAAAAATTAAATTTAAAAGATTATAAATTTAGATAATGAGGATCCCAAAGCCTCGTCAAAAAGAAAGAAAAACTTCGTGCAGCCAAAAATTGATTCTGTGTTTTCCTCAGCGTTGGACAACTCTGTGGAAACCAAAATTGCCAAGATAGCTGCTCTTGATGGTATGTCCTTGTCGAAGTTACACATCTGAAAAACTCCAAGGATTGTTCAGGGGAAACGGTCATGATGATGCTCTAAAGAGGCCGGATAAGATTCGGGAGCTGATCTTGGACTACTACACGAAGATCAGAGGAGAATACAAAGAAGTTTCGTAGGCTAAAAAAGCCTGGAATAAAATTCATTCTTACTTTTGACGAGTGGACCTCTTCAAGAAACAGAAAGTGATACAACTGTACATTACTTATTGAAACATTTATTACAGCATTTCTCGAATTCAGATTTAAATGTTCATTTGTGTAATGTTGGCAATATTTTTTATATTTGTTTATATAATTATTTAAATATTTGAATCTGATTTTACTCATGGAAGGCGATCGCCATTGGAATTTGGGTCTTGTGCGAATACGTTCAAGTGCTAGAGCTGAAGATTTGCTAGATTTACTGGAAAGTCGATTGCCTGAATTTGATCTCACGTGAGTGGACATTATTGGGATCATAACTTATGGTGTCCCTGTGATGTTCAAAATTGGAAGACTCCTCAATTGTCTGCAACAACTTTGTTTAGCACATACTATACACTTCGGGGTGTCGGACGTGTTGTATCCGCCAAAAAACAAAAAGGGTACAAAACGTCCGCCAGGTCGCGCACTCAATGATATTGAAATCATGGAATTTTTGTCAGATGACGAGTTAGTAGTCGATCATTCCGAACAAGCATCACAGTCCAACACAGAGCCTCCTACAGTTGAAGAGGAAGTGGAGGAAGTGATGGAGAAAAATTTGAATTCCGGATATGAAGTGTGTCCTCAAACTTCAAGTCCAGAGAATGAAATTATTTTAAATTCTGAATATGAATTTCTTATTGTAAAAGTTCGAACAATTGTAAAGTCTTTCAAAAATTCTCCTTTAAAAAATGCTAATCAATTCATGCCGTGACCTCCAAACCTGGATTTTTTACTTTGTTCCTCTGGTACACATAATTTAATTAATGTTGATAAATTAGAGGAGAGTTTAATGACTTATTGAATAGAGTAGAGTAGTAAAAGAAGAGCAGTTTTATTCAAAAATGGAATGATTGCTAAATCGAAATCCTCAGTTTCCGAAAAATACAACAATTTTGTACAAATAATTGACATTGAATTTGAATTTGCTTTTATTGCTAATCCATAGTAAGTTTTCACTTTTTTCCATAGGATAACATACCAAAATGATTAAAGATCGTCATGTGAAAAAGAAAGTACAGGAGGAGAGAAAGAAAAAAGTGTAAGACCCTTAGGTACTGGTAATACAAAGGTATTTTTGAAATTCAATTTTAAATAAGTTAATTTTTTTAGCTTGTTTTAGGCAAGACGGTAATGAGCTCCAAATTTTGATTGCTCTATATTGGAAGGAGTTTTTGTACATAATTTTTTTGAATGAGGGTACAATAATATTAAAAGCAAATTGACTATAAAGTTCATTTTTTATTATTTTTGAGTTGACAAGTTTCGATTCTATTCCTATTTGTACTTTACTACAGTCTCATTTCCCTGGAACCGTTGGTTTATTTGTTGTGGTGTTGGGAGGGAGGACTGCTTTTGAGGCTGTTGAATTCAATTGGGATGTGGTTGTAACTTTGGCTGTTGTTCCTTTGACTGTTCCATTTGTCGAACGGGATGATTGGGTTGTCGCAGAAATTATTTTTGACGGTGTAGGAGCTTTCGTAGTAGCCGGGCAAAGGCCAGCTACAAAAAAATATATACAGTGAGCAAGACTGTACAAAACCAACGAATTTAAAAGGGATTTTTGCACTCACGGCAACAGTACCATCCTTGGACTTCTTTTCTGAATGCAGGTCCTTGACACCGGCAGGCACATCGAGTACAAGTCCCATCCGGTCGTACCTCCGTTTTACTCCCGTTACAACTGAATGATTGGGTAACTGAAAAAGTCATCACAAAAATTTGATTGAATGGTACTTTTCAAATGAATGAAGATTTTCCATCCAGTCAAGTTCCTCATCGTTTCAAAACTCTTTCGGATTAACTCTCTAGTCAAGGTCACTGGAAGAGAATTCTAACTCGACTCTATTCTGTATTCGACTCGCCTCTCTACCACACTGACTCGAATGATTCGAATCAGCTGGAATGAAGTACATTCTGATGTACAGTGGAAAGAGAAAGGAGAGAAGAAAAAGTTGGAGGTCAAGTATGGCGTCCTGTCCAGGAGCGTCCATTCCGAGTTCGAGTCGAGCCATGAGGAGAGAGGGAGTCGAGTTGAGTTGAGTCAGGCACAGAAATCGAAACAATCTCGACTTGACTCGATGTACTCGCCTTACTGGCAACCAGATATTTTTAACCTATTTCATTTCCCCGAAAACTGTGTGTGTGTGTAATTATAAGTTCTTTGTGGATGCGGAGGTACACCTGGTTCCGATTTACACCCCAGACTCCAACACCGATTGTCCGCTGTCGGAGTGACTTTCCCACCAGCAACAAAGAGGATAATTGTGAAGAAGATTAGGAGTGAGAAAGATAACTTTGACATTTTAAAAATTTGTATTTTGAGCACAAATCACAATTTGTAAAAACAGGATGTTTGGTTACAGTGATGAAGGATGACAGATCTTTTGAGGAATGACATGAAAAAATTGTTTTTTAAAAATGTAGAACCATTTATAAATCTAGGAGACCTCGACACACACATGTCGCCCCTCGCCCAATAACAATCAAGTCGTAAAATTTGTGTATTTATCGTGTACCGACACACACCACAACCAACAACCGAGGAAGTGTAGTAGCCAAACTAGTATGACGTCACGATCAACTCGTGTGGTCTTTGTCGGTTGACAGGTGAACAGATGTGACTCAATGGAGTATCATTAAATGAGAGAGACATGACAGGAATTAATTAAGACTCTTAATTTAAGAGACGATTTTTTATTCCATCCTTCGATTCCAGTTTGAGTTGAATTAGATCACCATTCTAGCTGGATTTTTCCACTATTTGGGTTGTACAGGAGTCCGTTTTTTCAGTTAAGTGTACATTTATGATGATATTAAAACACGTGTGTTCATGACTGGGGAGAAATGTTAAGTATTTTTGAGTGTGAGGAGTCAAGGTCAATAATTTTTGTTTACACGTGTAGTAAGGAAATCCGTGTTCGAAATTTTATTCGTTTTATTTCATGTGTCAACTGTTAACACTTCCTCCTCAAAAAATGCAAATGGATGCTATCCTTTCACATTGACTAATTTGTTCGTTTTTCCGAGAAGATAAGGCAAATTGGAGAGACAATATACTTTATTTGTATTTTTGAATGCCATATTGGCATTGCCAATTAGTTAATGAACAAATTATGTATGTATGTAGAGTGTGACATCATCAAATCAACATTTTCCCTCTGCTGCGTCTGTACACACACACACGTAATATCTAAAAAGATGAGCCAAAAAATTGCTTCAAAATTCAGTTCCAACTGACACTAAAACCATCTTTGCGAAAATGCCGATAAAATCCATTTCAGAAATGTATTTTCGTGCCCTCATATTTGGACAACTTACCGGAGTATTCCCAAAAGATACTATATTCCATTTTTCATCCTCAGTAAATATCAAATCTCAAAATCTAGAATCGACTATTCATTTATGGTTCATACTGGACAAAATTGGTCAATTTTTTCGCTGGTTCCTCCCATGTCATTTTACACTCCAATTCTTGTTTACTTGCGTAAAATTCCTTCACTGTCTTCTATTTGGGAGTCTCACACTATATATTACAATCACATCTGGACTTTGGATCCTCACAACTGCCTCTACATTATTTACTATGGTCACTTTCTACCTGAAGAAGGATGAACTGGCGGGTTTTGTGAAGGAATTTCGCGAAATTGAGCAGAAAATTTTGACACGTATCTAAATAAGCATAATAATTTTACTTCAAAATTTTGCCAATTCATATTTTTCTCTTCTACAATTACTTAAATTTTATTTGAAAAATATGCAGAGACGCTGAACAACCCCGAACATCCCTACCGGAATATCGAGAGGAATTTAAAGCGGGAGAAACGAAATTTCCTCACATGCTGTTTATACGAGTGTATTGGCATTCCAACTCTAGTATTTTTTACAACTCATAGTATAGTAGAATTCCCTCGATTTCCCATGTATATTTATTCTCTGGTGGACTCTACAGTCGAAATCCCTTGGTTAAAAGTCCTCAGTTTGGTAAATCAAAGTTTCTTTTTCTTCACAACAAATTTTATTCGAGCTCAAGTTGGATTAGGTGAATTGTGTGTTGCTCGAAGTCTGACTCTTTGTACTCGTACATTAACTTGGACACCACCAGAAACAATTCTTTCACTTTCCGGGTTTCAAGAGAAGAAAAAAGAGAATGGGGGATTCGAAAATATTGCCCAAGATTTTATGGCTATTCGATCAGTCATGAAGAAATTTAATAAAACTATGGCAATTCCTTTGTTAATTTATCTTGGAATCTCTTTTGCAATTCTGTCTTCGTTATTGTATGGTGCTCTCAAGAATCCACTTAATGCATCATTTTTATCCTTGTCTGTTCTCAACGCCGTAAATATTATTCATTGGACTAGACTATGTACTCTTTTAGTTTGTATGGGACAACTTCATATGAGTAGTGTAGGATTTGGGAGACGATGGGAACAGTTTTTACCATGGGATGATAATTCTGGAGTAAAACAAAGAAATTGTGCACTTTTGAAGAGTTGTGCACCATTTGGATTTGACGTGGGATGCTTTTATACAGTAAAGTCTACAACGATCCTTACTTTTACGTCTATTTTGACATCATATCTTATATTTATTCTGGAAATTTAACGTGTGATTGTCACTGGTTGTGAATAAATAAAAATTGCTGGTGGAAGTTTGTCATGTTGTGTTATGTGTCCTTTCATAATTATGTATTCTCAAAATTATATTTATAAAATTACTGTAGTTCAATCTTTATTCTCCTTCGACTCATAACAGTCTCAAGTATCTATTTAATATATCCACTAGATTTGTCCATTATCGAGTAGAATGACATCATCGCAATCAATTTCTAGTTTAAACAATTGGTAGAGAGGAAACTCGGACGACGTTAACGGAAACGTTTTCAACCCGTTCCCTTCTAAATTTAGATTTTACTTTACTCCACTTGGGTACATGTCGGTATAAGTATAATCTTTACTTCCGAGGCATCAATGAACTTGTATTCTTTTACTCTGTATATATTTTTAGTAGGCATATAATTGTTTGGAGTTTCGCTTTCACACACACAGGATATGTGTGTGTGTGTGTGTACTGTGCAGTGCACATTCTCGTATGACTTTCTTATCATTTCGGTTCAATAATATGCAAATGAGTCATCTATTTTGACTGTCAGGGGTTCGGGTTAGACTGGTGTAAAATTATATAATACAATAGAATAGGGGTTGAGTATTGAGTAGAAGAGGAAGGGACAGTGAAAGAATCCACAAATAAGTTGCATTTCAAATTGAAATTTTCAACACCATTCACCTTTTAGTTTTTGCGTCCTCAAGAATAACAGATTTTTTCTCTCAACTTTTACGATTGTCAATTTTCAACAAAGCTTTATTCCTTTTTTGAAGAATCCTGAAAGTATGGACGCTACGAGAGCCAACTTGAATAAAGCCTTGGACAAACTTTCTGATGATGTGAAGCCCAGTGGACCGGAAGTAGCCAACGGAAAAGCTTTGGCTCAAAGGGTAAAAATATTATTTACAAAAAAACAAAAATAAAAAAATAAAAATAATAAATAAATAAATTTTCCAAACACACACACACACACGCAAGTTTAATGAAAATGGTCGAGTGTGACACATCGTCTCTGATTAATGTACTACATTATTTTTTCTCAGATATTCGAGCTTCTGCAAAAGAACAGTAAATTTGGTTAGGCCCGATGTTACATCGCTGGAAGTGTTGGAAAAACGACAGCCGTGGCCAAACCCGACATTGACCTTGTTATTTTCGTCAATGTGGGTCCTGATGTACAACCACCAATCAAAGAAGTTTTTTCAGATTTCAACAAAATTCTTCTGTCCTCTGGTCTGAATATCAAAATTTTGAAAAGAGGTGACAACTCATACCAACTAAACTGTGATGGTTTTGACATTGATCTTCTTGCTGCCAAAAGCTTTGTGACTGGACTCACTGGACCAACACCAGGTGGAAAATCCTTGGCTGCTAAACAAGCCTTCGGGACCCTGAAGAAAATCCAGGAAAATCCAATGGACAATTATTACAAGTACAGTTGGCTCGCTGAGAGTTAACTCCTCTTCATAAAAGAACAAACTGAACAAAGTCCCTTCGTCCACAAACTCTTCCGACTCTGCAAAATTTGGATGAAGAAAAGATCCCAGATTGGTCCAGTCGGTGGAAAATCTGCATTGATGGAACTCATTGCAGTCAAAGCAGGGAATGACGTGGAGAAGAAAAAGTCATCTACTCTTCTCTTGGATGCTTTCGAAGAATTTCTGAGGATGGTGGGTCGTCTAGGGAGCCTGGAAATCAAATTCAAGTTCGACCCACTCAGTGCTCAGACTCTGAGCCTCAGAGTGACAAATGGAGACCAGAGGTTCAAGGAATTTTCAAAAAATCAGCCAACGTGTCAGGCTATGTCATGGAACCAGCGAATCCCTTCAATAATTTGTTGAGGGATTTTAGTGCAAATTATTTTCAGCAATTTGAGATTTCTGCTACGACCACCTTGAAGAAACTTTCAAATTGGAAAGAAGGTGACGTTGAAAAAATTTTGTAAAAGTTTTTGTCACAAAAATTTTGTGTGAAATGAAATGTGATAAAAACTTTTCAAGAAGAGAGAGAGAGGTTATGGATCAGTCTGAAATTTAATGTAAGTTTTTGATTTTGTGAGAGTTTTTCTTTTTTTAAAAGTGACAGTTCTTTTTAAAATGTTTTAAAAATATGACAATAATTTTATAATAATTATGATGATAATTATTTATTTACTTGGAACAATTATTTTGATTACAAAGTATTTTACTTGTATTTTACCAAAAGAATGTTAACTTTTTTAACTAAAAATTTGTGAGTTTTGCTCATGGAATGCTGGGCTTGTAGACTTATTGAAATGTGTGTGTGTGATACACACACTGTGTGTTTGCCTAGTGACAAGACTTGATGCAGTCATTGATAGCTTTCAGAATGAATAAAGTTACAGTCAAATGGAATTGGAAAAAAAATTATTCTATTTATTTTCCTAATACTACAAATTGTTTTGAATGCACCTTATTATTTTAAATATCTCCCGTTTCTCTCGTCTGTACGGGATTTTGAATTTCTCTCTTCCATTACAGAAGTTCTCTGTATAAATTCAGGATGATCAGAGGAAACAGGGATTGCTCAAAAAGTTGCATTGTTCCATTTTCTTGATGACCAAATTTTCTCTAATCCCAACCCCACCAATGAATACACATTCACTCACTCCCGTTTTCATATTGATTTTAAAATCCCGTCTTCGGATCCCCGTACAAATGACACAAAATTGATGTTGAGTCAAATTAATAAATTGTCGGTCAACCCCCCTCACACTCTGTCCACGTCTTGAAGATGAGGATGATGGAGGTGAATAGTTATTGGGACGGGATGGTGAACAAGGCCGGCTAAATATTTCACATTTAGCTTTACTGTCAATGTCCACAATATCGGAATTAGACTCACCAACAAAACCTCGAAAGTTCGTACATTGAATCTGATGATTTTTAGTGTCAATCTGGAAATGTTTCCGACTCTTTTTGCAAGCAACACATTTTGCCTTTAGATTGAGTACGTCTCGAGCTGCCCAGCCCTGACCCAAAACAATGGTAAAGGTCACGAGTAGAAAATATAATGTTAGTCGACTCATTTTTTGAAAAGTTTCTAAATCAGACTCCAAGTAGCCTTTAATCAATTTCGTGGGGAAGATGTGGAGAAATGAGTAGCCGAAAACGATTAGTTTCACTATAAAAGAGGAAAAATTTACTTTGAGTGTAATGGGAATTGCTTCACTCTGTGATTACAAGACACTCACCAAAATACAAGTGGTAAGATCATCGATTAAGAAATGAATTATTGATATGCCCATTCAATCTTATGATGGAGTGATGCGACGCGACCTAGTTACAGTGACGAAAATAATTTTTGTGTATCTCGGTTCCTGTTTTCTATTGAAGGAGGGTCGACCTTGAGAATACAAAATGCGATACCTTTTTTGGGGGGAACTATCAAAACTTTCCATTGATGCTTTGCATAGCACAGTATTAATAGCACAACAAGAATAGAATGACAACCTCATCATCAGTCATCAATAAATTCCTTTCCATCCTCTTTCAGCTGTCTTGAGGATAGCTACTGGACAAGGACAGTATTAAGTACATTGAAGATTAATTTCCATGGCTTTAGCCTAAAGCCTTTAGGTGTGGTAATTTCATAATGTCAAGGTCCTTGACTCAAGGAGAACGAATTCTATAGACTGGTGAATAGCTTCATGACACGTAAATGAACGGTCAATCTAAAAATATAGATTCTAAATTCATGACAAATGAACCCAGAGGATTAACTTTGTGCGTTGTGTGCTGGATGACAACAGAATAGAACAATAGCGAATTGAACAAGTGAACGATTTTGGACTATAATATATAGAATAGACTGAATAGGGACAAAACATCTTTCACAATGTCATAAAAAATACCTGTGATTGAAAAGGCTAAAAATGTCCTTTCTGTCCACTAAATGTGTGAATGACTCTGAGGGAGAAAAAGGAGAACAAAAAATTATGAATTAAAATTTTAGAAAAAAAATGCAAAGCTGAGACGCTGAGAGAAAACTGAACCATCAGTGAAAATTCATTGGAAAGTCTTCAAAGTTGATTCATCC
The DNA here is from genome assembly GCA_009870185.1 of Pygmarrhopalites habei. NCBI lineage: Eukaryota > Metazoa > Arthropoda > Collembola > Symphypleona > Arrhopalitidae > Pygmarrhopalites > Pygmarrhopalites habei. The sequence continues at coordinate 15,181 of WJFB01002744.1, forward strand.
TTATAAATACATTGAATATTGAATCCCATGCTGCGCAGCGCGGAGCTGTACTTTAGCCGAAATCGTGCACACAAACTAGAGTATTGTCTCAATTCACAATTACTGGAACAAATACTTTTCACTCGTAGTCTAGACACAAAAATAGTAGTCAGTCTCTTCACAATAATGAAACGCCTCACCTCCTCCCAATCTCCGCTTATCCTAGTCAAGGCTATCAAGTGAAGACACAGAGACGTGACCTGTTCACTCCCTTTTTTTCACCCAGGCCCTTCTCCATCATGTTACATGACATGATTCATGTACCACGAATTCCGTTGATTAAAAAAATGCGTCAAGAACCTGTTTTGAGAAAATCCTTTCTTTTGGGACGACTTTTTCATAATCCTTCCAAATTAATATACACCAAATTTACAAATCATGATCGATAAGAACAGGCGCATACTAATTCTATGGCGTTGAGCAGTTTTCGCTCTTTCCAATTGGTTTTGTGTTTACTTTTTAATCATGTGACTCTCTCTCTGTAACTAGCAAAAAATTTGAGTGGCGGTATGACCTGGAATCCCGATTGGCCGGTTGAGAGGGTACTGAAAAAAAAGATAAGGTTGGATATCCCACATTTCTCCATAATTTCCCACTTTTGATAACAGTGCATTGTACTGAAAGATGTTGACACGTTAATAAATAAAATCAATCAACCAATTTGAATTGAATTTCAAAACTTTGAACGTTTTTAAAACATAAAGTTAAGCAGACACTTTAACAATCATGGCAGCTGAAGTTGAAATTGACTTTTCAAACTCATCTCTAATAACCAACAGTACAAATGGAACGAATGGTTCAATCGTGAAGGATGGATACTGTGATTTACAAGACTTTAACGACCAAATGTACAAAATTGGAATTATTTTGAGTCCCGCCGTTGGACTGCTTGGATGCGTAGCAAATATTTTGAATATAATAGTTTTCACTCGTCCATCCATGAGGAAAAGTCCAACAAATAATATTTTCACAGCTTTGGCTTGTGTTGACTTGGTGTACTTGTTCTGTGTTGCATTAATCCATCCATTCCTCTACAAATGTTATAATAAATTCTGTTTCCCTCCTTCTTACTCTTCAGTGTCGGAAGCATGGATTGGAGAAATCATGAGTTTTGTATTTTATGTAAGTTTTATTTTCAATTTCCTCTCTACATACTCAGAAGACATGTTTCCCATTGTGACTGAAGGAGCCTCCTTCAAGGAGGAAACTTAAATAATGATTTTTTGTACTCTTTTGTTCTTCCTCCACACAACCAAAATGGACAGTTATTTCACACTTGGTCCATTTACTTGACCCTGCTGGTCGCAATATGGAGATTTATTGGAGTCCTCTCACCCCTCAAAAGTATTCGTTGGATGACCACCCAAAATGCTGTACGATGCATCATCCTCGTCTTGACTTCAATGGCTATTCTACTGTCAGGTCTATTCTGGACTTCCCGTTCTGTGGGAAACAAGTTGCAAATGATAAATAGCACGGGTATTAATGAAGGGAATAATCATAGTTCGAGGTATGACCCACCAAGACGTAGCATTGACAATCCGGAACATTTTGACATCAACGAGTACAACAACAATGTAGACATCAAGCTGTGGAATCTATTTCTGCTGAACCATATGTACGTTAAAGAAAAAAATTTTGCAGTGGCAATTATACACAGTGTTTTGAAACTTTCTTCACCACACAAACTCCCATTTACGATATACCTACAATATACCTATCAAAATGAGTATGTACAT
>WJFB01002745.1:0-16940 GCA_009870185.1 Pygmarrhopalites habei
GAACTGAGCGTCAATTTTGTGATTAATTAGTTTATTAGCAGTTTTGCCAGAATGCTTACAGGCTTAAATGTATTTTGAAAATCCTATGGTGAAAATTAATTGTATCGTCGAAGGCCTCTAATTAGCAGTACTATTATTATTAATGCAAATAAGGAATTATCCGTTTTCTGAATATTATGTTTAAAAGCACTCAAGTTGTCATTTGTATTTATACCAATTAATGTTAAATGTATTGAATTGTGTACAGCTTAAACATTTGTATACTTGGATGGCGAACTAATTTGCGAATAGTTTAATGTTTTTATACCTACTCAGGGTCAAGCAAATTAAGGAACCGTCATTCATTCCCATCACCCTATTTATTGTTTAATAAAATTTTAATTTAAAATCCCCAATAACTGTCCAACTCTTACTCAGTTATTTAATTTTCATATTACAGCATTTTGACAAAATAAATGCATACTCTCATGGGACGAATGGATCAGCAGAAGTTGTCACATTTGCATTTACACCAGCCACATCTGGAGCACTTGAATCTTTCGTAGTTGCAGTAGGCACGACATTGTTTCTTAGAGTACCCCCCACAAAGACGACATGGCCACCAGAAGAAACGCTCGGCTCCTTGGCCTGACCCCTCCAGGTCCACTTGAGTCTCCACTCTGGACTCTGTGTCAAGTTCTTCAACTGCGATGCCCGTGGAGACCTTGTCATGCAAAATAAATGTTGAATTCTTATTTCTTTGTATATGTAATTATAATTTGGAGATGTGAATTAAGAAATCTCACTTCGGAGTCAGGAGAGACTGCAGAGGAGACTCCCAGAGCCAAGAGAACGAGGAGAAATGAGACTGAAATCATCTTGTCACCTTCACCAAAAAATTATCGACTTGCCCTAAATTCTGAATACAAATATTTTGAAAATTAAATACAAATTCCAACAATTATAAATTAATATGAGATGAGTAGAGTAAAATTGTGATTACGAATCTCAAGAATTTTTTCGGTTGCTCCTGAAATTACAAATTGTCAAGTTGGAGTGACTAACTTGCGGAGAAAGTTCTTTGTCTTTATATACTCAACAATCGACCTTTCATATTTTCAAATTTATTTATGATGAGGAAATTTGATCCAGTTTATTTTAACCATAGTTTCATAATTCAAGTTTAATGTCAACCCTTGAAAAACAAGGGTTTTTATTACATTGTTTTCGTTGACTATTGAAAATTTGTCCTGCTACACTTAAATTTGATTTTATTGAAAAACAATTGTGAAAACAAAGTCTGTACATTTATTAATATGACCTTTTACATTTAATTTGAACACGTCTGTGTGGAAATTCCAATTCATGCTGGGTAACACAGATTCGTAACTTTTAATATCATTTAGCTAGAACAGTAAAAGGCGAGTTTGGTGGAGATTCAATAGACATCATTTTAATGTATTCGTCGATCCGACAGCTGCTCAGTAAAACTCGAAATGTCCTCCTTCTCAATAAATCCATTCTTAAGTGATAATACAAAAATTGTGTAATTTTTACTATTTTTAAAACTATACCGTTTGTGTACATGTATACTTTTTTTAAATGAGAAACGCTCGCTCCCACGTAAATACGTATTGTAGGTCTAATATTTTGAAGAGGAGAGTAGAATACAAATTAGATGCTAATGAGAGACCATACAGAACTATGAGTAGTGCAAATTCATCGCCATTATCACTCACGACATTTTTTTACGTTTAAAAAGAGAAAAAATTTGTAATTGAAAGTAAAAGTGTCGATTGAATTCATGTGTAAATCCATGTTACTTAATTCTCAAGTATGGAAAAATTGTTGGATTATTGTAATGTCCCAGGATTTTGCGCTATGAATGTAAATGTATGATAATTATTATAAAAAATGGTTTGTTGGAATTTTTGTAGATTCCTTGGGTAATTCTACTTGAGATTTATTTTACAGTGAATTTTTTGAGGATTTTGTGTACTAAATACAATTGTACATAGCATAAATTGTGTATATTTTTATATCGATTGTGTATTTTTATTTTTGTAGCCGTTTGTTCCTAAGAGTAAGGAGAGAAGATTAAATATTTTCATATAAAAGTCTGTCCGATGATCAGCATCACTCATTTAATGCATATTAATTCACTAATTTTGACTACGGCAATTTAGAACGTCATCCAATTTAGAGTGATGCTTAAATTTGTTTTTGGAAATTTCCATTGCGTGATTTTTAATGTCGTGTGAGGACTGGGGAAATTATGTCCATGAGATGATTTGATGACCAAATAGATTGAACATGCAAATTGGAAAAGTGATGGTAAATTTTTGCACAAAGTTCACTTTCAATCATTTGGCCAAAAAATATTAAAGTTTGATATTCAAGTGTATGGAATTTTTCTGGGATGATGCTAGGAACACAATTTTTGCACAATTCCAGTAGAATTCTTCTTTTCATTTTGATTCATCTGGGACGAAATGGACTGGCGGATCAGGTCAATTTCTATTCAGATTTCCTGGTCACTCTTCGGGATGTGGGGAGTAACTAATTGTGCGAGTATATTAATTACAGATCAAAAATGGTGGAGACGGAAACGACTCGGAGTTCAATCCAAAGGAATCTCTTCATTCGGAGAAAGGAGAAAGTAACAAAAAGTTCAAAATAATGACAATAATTTCTGGGGAATACTCAATTGTGATCCATTTTATTTTTGACTATAAAGCGGTGCAGGTCAAATTCTTGACGAGTCTTCGGCACAAACGGGAAATCGGATCGAAGGATTTCCACATTTTGGAGATTACACGCACTTCCTTCATGTCGACCATGCAGATCCACCTCGTCAAGAACGACGACCTTCTCTCTGAGGATTTCAAGTGAGTCTCCTCCAAGATCTTGATTGTAGACAATAAATGTCGACCAATTGCAATTAATGTCTTCCACCTCCGCAGATTCGTGGTGGGTCATGGAGAAGAGCGAGAGGAGATTGTCGAGTTGAGCAGTGGTTCTGGGAATGGGACATCGTCATTAGGAGATGAGGGTCACTGCTTATACGGAGGACACTTGAGTGGAGACGTTCCGGGTCGTGCAACCTTGACCGCTTGCGGAGATCATCCCGGATTTGTAAGCACAAACAAACTTCTATCTACCCTCTTCTACACACACCCATAAATAGACAACCCTCACACCCACTTTTTCAGACAGGGGTCATTATGACTGACCATGGGGATTTTGTATTGGAGCCACACCACACCAGCCAACAAGGGGACAGCCTAGAGATCCCTCATACACTCAGTCGCCTCAAGGGAGACAACCTCGACGACTTACTCCATAAATGCCGCGGAGGTATAAAAACAAAACTCCAATTAACTCCGCAGATTCTTTAACTGATTAATTTCTTTGGCTTAGCCATCATCCCTGAGGGCATGTCTCTTGACCCTATTGACCCAACCATTTCCCGTCACGCGGGAAGTACCTCCAAGAAGAAGAGAAAGAGAAGATATTCGTCTAAGCCTGTCCATGACACGTCAGTCAGTCGTCCAGTCATTGAATTGGCTGTTTTCGGAGATGAATGTTTTTTCGAATCGCTCACGACAATGCTCAAAACGACGTCTATGAAAACTGTCAAAGGATTTATTGTCACCATTGTCCACATGGTATGCTCTTTTGGTTTATATGATAGTTTGATTGTAGCTGTTTTAGCAAAGCATGCACGGTTTCCTCAAAATCTCTTTCATACTGGGTACAGATGCAAATTTTGTACGACTCCTCGTCCCTCACAACTCGCATTAAGATTCTTCTGGTCCACATCGAGATATTCAAGAAAAATTCGGCGTCCCTGGACATGACTCACGGTTACATTGACACCTGCATTAAAAACGTTTGTCGGTACACGGGGTCACTTAACAAAGGAGGGGATACGTGGGATCACGCAATGATGGTCGTTCCTTAATTAAATGAATAGAAAATACATTTGCTTCAATTATAGCTACTAATTAATATAATCTTGATTTGTTATCGTAATGTAGTTCACTTGTAATGACCTTCATGATGAGGAATCTAATGCTGCCGTCGGTAAGAACTTTTGACCCTCCCCCTGCCTTGACGTCCTTCATTAATAACTTGACCTCTTGTACCTTTAAAGGCATAGCATACTTGGAGGGAATGTGTACGACCACCCACAGTTGTTCCGTGATCGAAGGGAACAGTTTCCGGACAGCGTACGTGTCTGCACACGAGTTGGGTCACTCTTGCGGAATGGAACATGACGGAGAATCGAGAAATCCGACGTGAGTCAATTCTACTAAAAGTTGTTGGCAACCTAATAAAAAGTAACAAAGACTAATTTAATTTGATACACCCATTTCGGGTCAAAAGTTGTGCCCCAGACACGTGTCTCATGGCGTCTGTCCTAAAATCGGGTCAGAGGGAGTGGTCCAGTTGTTCCTGTGAGAATATCGATACTTGGATAGGTGGAGGAGGTCGGTTACCCCACAAAATACGAGAAAATTGTCTCATGGCAAAAACTAAAAAGAAGGGATACAAGTTTGGGAAAAAATTACCTGGACAGATTTTTACAGGGGATATACAATGTTTCGCTCAAAATGGCAACTCTTTTCCGAAACCTCTTTTTGATGGATCTCGATTTAGACTTTCGGTATAATTTTCCATTATTTTATTTCTTGCAATAAAATTCAAATTCAAATTTTGTACAATCTTGGTTTTTTCAATAGTTTTTTGATGGTATTTTTGGCAGAATTATGACTTCTGTCAGGGGATGTACTGCACGACGAGTTCGGCGATGAGTGCCATTTACACTCACATACCCCTCGATGGAACGACCTGTGGTTCCGGGAAAGTAAGTGGTCCCGAATAAAATTAATTTATTTAACCTGTCCCTTCCATTAATCGTGATTGTTATTTGTAGATTTGTCTGTGTGGGAAATGTCAAAAGAAATCCTGATTAATTACGAATAAAAGAAAATTGATGTTGAGTCAACCTTCTAACCTTGATTGACCTTGTCAAATGAAATTCCTCATTTTCGTGTCTCCATCCTCCAAATTTTCATTTTCATTCACAATTTTCTCTTTTCATGGGTTTTACACTTTACATCCCAATTTTGATCTGCACAAATTAACTAATCATTTTAATTTTCCCCATGCATGCCAACCTCGCCCGTCATGCGATGTTGTTGTCCAGAATTGAATAATTTTCGATTTTACATTGTCCAAGTCAAACATGGCATAATCAATCATGAAATGAATGAATGGATGATCTAAAAATATTCGTAATAATAAATCTATTAAGAACTTCCGTTCCTCAACAATGCACGCAGGATTCAGAAGAGGAGGATTTTTGCGCATTTTCATTTCAGTGGATTTTTGAAGAAGAAAACTCGTTTTTTCGAGTGGAAATTCATCGAGATTTGTATTAGACTTTAATTAAAAGAGTCTGTGTCTGTGGAATGGTGTGTCTTGGTCCAAGACTCTCGGACAAACTGGATACCATGACTTGGACAAGGGTCTAAGGTCATTCCCACTGAAGATCTGCAATGATTAAAAATTCTACTCTTTTGATAAACTTCATCCTTGTCTACATCATTTCGGCTTTGTTGTTGATTGACATTCATCTTTGTTCTGCAAGTGATGTGGCCGGTAAGTACATATTTAACATACTAAATTTAATGTGATTTAATTTAATTGCGAAGTAAAATAATTTTTACAAATGCAGAGGGGAAAGAAATTGCCATGTTTCGATTTGTCCAGGGTCGACCACGATCACGATTCACAAGATCAATTCCATCGAAACATGTGATTGAGATTCATCGACCTACAACAAATCAAACGATTCTTATTCAAATTTCAAGACACTCTACTCTCTTGTCACCCGATTTCGAGTAGGAATTCAGCATCGAATACATTTTAGAGTGAATAAATGTATAATTTTTTAAAAAAGGATTTCATTGATAAACTTTTAGAGTGAAATTGAATCCAGATGATCAGACAAATCAAGATGATGATGACGGGATGACGATTTCAACAAGGGAGGATTTTCAACACTGTATTTATACTGGACATACTTTGTCACATCCTGGAGGACGAGTTGCTCTCTCATCTTGTGGTTTTCAACATTCGGATTCGGATTTTCCAGGCTTTGTAAATAATTTACAATTGAATTCATTTGTTGCGGGATTGAATAATTTTTGTACTATAAATCTTAAGTTAAGATTCTTAACACAGACGGGATTGATCACAACCGAAGATGGTGGTCACTGGATCGTGGAGCCTGGAAATGTCCCGGAATCCGGATCAAATAATTATCCTCATGTACTCATAAGACCTCACAAAACTGCCAAAAGATGTTCCTCTGGAAGTAAATAATTAATTCGATTATTAATTAATTATCCAGTCATTTTGATTTTCGATGTCAATTGCAGATCTCTATCGATCCATCGACCCATCAGAGGAGGATCTGGATGCTGAGGAAGAATTTGCAAATTATTTCGCCACGAAGGAAGAAGATGATCACGAAGAATGTGAGAACAACGAATTAGATTTTTTATGGTAAATTCCATTAACAACTTGTTTATATTTTGATGTAGCTGACACAGACAATGAGATGGGAGAGGAAGAGAATGGAGAAGATGAAGACTCTTTTATGGAGGTCAACAATATGATACAAATTGAGGATGAATCTTCAGGGGAGGATTTGAGTGACCAGCCAGACTCTCTCGTCCACTTGAACGCTAATCCTAATATAGTTCACAAAAAAGGAAAAGGTGGCAAGAAGAAACCTAAAAAGAAAGTTAACCGAGTTTTGGAATTGGCTGTCTTTGCTGACTACAAATTGTACGAGAAAATGCAAAAGAAATTTCCCAAGAATACACTCACAAATGTCAAAAATTATTTACTGGCTCAAGTCAATAATGTATGATTTTCAAAATTACTTAAATTTGCAAATTATTTGTTAACTGGATCACATTTTGTAATGTTGTCTGGTGACACAGATGAATCTCTTGTACAAACTCAAGTCAATTGGAGAAGGAAATGAGATTGAGATCCGACTCAATCTTTTGGAAATCCACACAAAGCCAGTAGCAAAATTGAAGACGGGGAAAGGGAAAGACACAGTTTATCTAGAAAATTTTTGTAACTGGGCAGCAGCTAAAAATTCTAAAAAGTCTTGGGATCATGCCATGATGTTTGTTAAGCTTTCTCTTTTTCATTATTAACTCGTACTATTTTGGTCTATTGTTTCCTTGTTCTGGGTACACAGGCATTAATCTCTGTTTAGGTGCACTGGAGAAGATCTACGTGACGAAAGTAGTAATGGCGTCCTGGGTACAAATTCATTTATTAATGATTTAAATTTATTTTAATTACTAAAAATAAAAACAAATTAACTTGAATTATTCAAGTTGAATAACTGAAATAAATTGTAATTAGGAGTGGCATGGACGGCTTCGTTGTGTGAAAATAAGTACAGCTGTTCCTTGATCGAAGACTTTGACTTACTTGGGGCTGTACTGTGAAATCTTTTGAAATTTTATTTATAAATTTAATTCTGAATAATCTAACTCATGGATTAAATGGTAACTAATTTTAAGTACGTGCTTTCATTCTTTTGCAGTTCACCATGGCCCACGAGCTTGGTATCATTTTACATATTTTAATTTATAAAGGAGAGAATATGACAATTACGAGTTTTGCACTGAACTTCTGAATTTATTCTTTTAATATGCAAAAATAAAAATAATATAGCTCAATCCATACACAATAAATTGTTGAACTTCAACGCCGCTTGCCTTCATTTACACTCCAGAGTATTTTCTTAGAAAAAAGTTTCCAAGACGACTTTATACTAATGAGTGGCGTCGAAGTTCAGCAAAATTTTAAAATGTCAAGTCATGATCTTATTTTAAATTGTATGGTCATGTTCTGCTCTTCTAAACAATTCAAATACTGTAGCAAATGTTAAAGCCCAATAATTTCTTGGTGATCAAATTTTAATTGGGATCACAGGTCATTGTTTGGGAATGGACCATGATGGGGAAGAGAGTAATAAAAAATGCGATCCAGCAAAATTTATCATGGCTGCATTGGTAAGTGCCATTGCTATTTAATTTTTAATTAATTAATTAAACTGACAATTTAATTGTGACTCTATATTTGAAGTCGGGGAAAGGTCAGTCAACCTGGTCCACATGTTCCGCCCGTAATCTTTTCGACTACCTGGCTAGAAAGTCTAAAATCAAGGGTGCTTCCAGTCCAAGTTGTCTAAAAAGTACGTCCAAGTGGAAGAAAGCGATTGCATATCGTGGTAAAAAGTTACCCGGGCAGATATTCCCTGCTGAAATGCAATGTTTCTTCTATTCATCGTCGTCAAAACCTGTCATTAAAGGATACCCTCCATACGACGTCAGTTCACACAAACCACACAATTATAATTTATAATCTTTTACTTTTTAATACTGACAAATTTATTCTCCACAGAACATTTGTGTGGAGTTGTACTGTGGGAATGACTGGAGTTCCGTTCCCACCCATCCAGCTCTTGAGGGTACCAAATGCGGCGAAGGGAAAGTTAGAGCCATAAATTCTAAAAGTATTTTCAAAATAAGTCGAAGAGAATTAATATTATCCTGTTTTACATTTAATTAGTGGTGCAGGGGAGGGAACTGTATTCAAAATTCAAAAACGTCCTGAGGTCAAAGTTCCGAAGAAGGAAAAAATGTTCAACAACCAAAAAGCACAACAATTCAATTCAATTATTCCGATTTATTTCTCATCCGCCATGGCATCGAGTAATCCGTTAAAAATATTTGCAAAATATAAATTCACTTCAATTTATAACTTCACTGTCCGTCCATTCATTTATGTAAATCAAATTTTTGACTTTCACTCAGTCAATCCCATTTATTTGAAATTTAATAAATTCTCAGTATACACGACTCAAGTTTCAAAATAAATTACAAAACTTTTTCCGATGTGCATAAATTTTAATTCTCGAATTTTCCCAACTGTAAAATTCTAGTTTCCTTGATACTAAAGTAGTACTCGACCTCCTTTGATACAATTAAAGACAATTGGATTAGACATTGGCATCGGTGAAATGGGATCCTTCACTTTTTTGATTTATGAGAAACTTTACAAAAAAGAATTGAATTAGTACCGGGAATTCAATCATCCAAAATTCCCCTTCATAATCCCCAATTACATAATTTGATTAAAAGTTTCACAAAAGGAAAACACGAGAGGATATCCTTACAACCTTGCTTCTCTCACCTGACCCCAAAATCCCTGGATATTTCCAACTTTCTCCCCCACTGTGAACGAGTGCAAATCATGTGTATCCGCCTTGGAAGATGGAGTGAAAGTTGTGCTTTTTCACCTAGCCTCACAAAACGTTCCCCCTCTCCCAGCGAACACACACGAGCACACATCTCTCTCCCTCTCCAAAACAGCAACTCAAACTAAAAGGTTATGAATGCCAATTTCATACATTTCTCTCTCTCTCTTTCTCTCCCTGTGTGTGTCAGATGTGTAAGCCATTGGGTGGTCTCCCCCCTCAAGAGCAGTGCAATGGAATGGAGAAATGAAAGACCAAAAAAGAGTAAGGCATTTGATGATGTAGACAGCGTGTGCCTGTGTGTGTTTGTGTGTGTTTGAGTGTGGAGAAAGCAGCGCTTGGCAGTTTGCTCTTTCCCCTTTCACTCTCTCTCTCCCTCTCTCTTTCACACACACACAGAATCTCTTCGAGACGCTCGCATTGATTTCGTCCTTCGAAAAGTTCAACGTCGTTCTCCCCGAAAATCACCCGCCACAACCCTCTACAGTCGTGTAAAGTGGCTGGCTGCTCTCTCTCCGTGTGTGTGTGTGTTGTGGAAGGAGAGAAGGCGGGTTAGTACGTAGTAGAAGTGGAAGTGTTCTACTAAGCTTTACATGGAATGCCATGCCATGTCATGCCCCTGTGTGTGTGCCTCCCTTCTCTGTGTACACGGCTCACTCCCGTCCCCTACACTCCTGTTCTAACTACACCCAGGATTATACGGGCATTACATATGAGCTTTACCCAGGCCAGGCAACCAGCCTACACTTTCCAAATACACACACACACACACACTCACTCACTCTTCCAATCTCTTTCTCTCTTCCTCTCTCACACAATTTTAGAGTGAAACACGGAGAGCAAAGTCAGTTCTCTTCCTGTTCTCTTGCCACACACAAGCAGCCAACTTTCTCTTCTCTCTTTCACTCCCTCACTCGCGTTCTCTCCCTCTCTCATTCCATTGCATTCTTCTTTTATGTGTCTCACTCTCCAACCACGTGCAATCAGCTGACTCATTGAGAAGGGTAGATCGACGAAGGAACAAAAGTACACTCAAGTGCTGATCACTTGACACCAATTCAGTCTTTTGTTTCACAAAAACGGTCTTGTCAAACTCCCGAAACCGGTTGGCTCAGACGGAGAGGAAATAGGAGAGAAAGTCACCGCCAAGTACGGACTAATTAAAATTATCAAAATTGACAATCTTTGTTCTTTCCCTCATTCCAAGAGTCGTCAGAAAAAAAGTCACCTCTCTCTGTCTCTATGACTGTCTGCGTGTGTGTCTTTGTGAGTGGTTTGACGGGCCTCTCCGGGTTTTTGTGCAGACTAAAGTGCCGTCAACTCAATTGAAACCTCCCTCTCTCTCTCTCGTGTTCTGCACCCAGGGTAAATATACAAGTGAAAGAAAGTACGGAGAAAATTGGGATTTTTTCAAAAGGTAAGAAAAAAAATGTTTCTGACCATTTCCATCGATTTTTTTAGTGCAGTGAACTGCTCTACTCTCTCTCTCTCACACACACACACACATTCTCTCTCCCTCCAAGGAAAATTGATTTGATGGAGGGATTGGTTGAGGGGTCAGGAGGAGGACTATTGAAGCGTGTATATTTTATAAGGGCGTGATTGTATTTTCAGATATAAAAAAGACAAGTTTACATGTGTGTGTGTGTGTGTGAGAAAGAGAGAGGAAGAAAGAGAGTGAGGGGGTGTGTATGACCTTTCTCGGATACGTTTGTCCTTTTCTATGTTCGTCTTGTTCTGCTCAACATTTAAGTTAATTTATATGCAATTTTAAAATCCCTCCTTCCCAATTCACAGAGTGAAAAGAGAGAAAGAGAATTTCAAAAAAAAACTACTACAAAATCCCAATCTCTCCCGACCTGACATGACATAAGCCGAGCCATTATATTGTATTGAAAAGAAGGAGGAGGAGAAAAAAGGAAAGTCTGCATTTTGGAGGGAGACAAGGAGGAGAAAAGAACTCTCATCTTATCTAGCCTTGGAGTAGAGTAGAGAGGGGAAGAAAAGTAAATGTATTTGGAATACAAAAAAATCTTGTACAACACAGACTCACACAAGCACACACACACAGTACACACAGTCGGCTTACATGACATGTGAGTCTACATAGGAAGGAGAAAGTAAGTGGAAAGAAAATCCCATATTAAAAGATAGGATAGAAAGTAGAGAGAAGAAAAGAAGGAAAAAAGTATTATGTAATCATGCATATTTTCTCTCCTCCTCCTCCATCACATTTAATTTTCATGTCCAATAGCCTTGTGGAAACAAACACACACACACCATCCCTCCCTTCCTCCCTCCTCCAAAAACTTTTTCTTCGATTCCTCGGCTTGAAAAATTAGGAGACACACACACAGTCACAAGAGAAAAGAAATGGAGAAAGTGAGAGAAAGAGAACGGAACATCATTTGGGATCGGCTTAATTCCCAGCCCCCAACTTTTGACTTGAACAGTATTTCGTAGGAGGAGGAGGAGTGGGGACAAATCATTAAAAATCACAAGGCAAAGGGAAAGTTGAGCTTTCTCTCTCTCTCTCTCATACACATTCATCCATACGTACACGTGTATGTGTAGCTCTCGTAAATCTCCACAGAATAGAAATTAGAGAAGCCTCTCTCTCTCCTCTCCGAAATCCTCAATCTCTGCATGCTCCAGCTTGTCAATATTCCCTCGACTAATATCATAGCTCTTATTGGAGTCTCTACATGTGCTCAACACACACACACACAAAGCAGGAGGTACATTGGTACACAGAGAGATTCACTAGTAATTAAGCCGCTTTCACAAGCCACAAACCTCCTGCTTCATTCCCACGAAGATTGTCCATCGACCCCTCCCCATCTTTCTCTCCCCTTCATCAATATCAATCCAAAAATTTTTGTGGGTCACATGACCACTCTCTACTTTCTCTCTCTCTTTGTCTCTCCAAATAATTTTCTCTTTGTACACCCCTTCCCACTTTTTGTTGTGTGCCTTTTGTTTTCCAAAAAAGGTTCGTCCCGTTTTTCAACTATGGAAAAAACAGAATGATGACTGCCCGGTAAAAGGACGGATATTTTGTATATCAGGGAAAATCCCGGGGAAATTCCTCGTTCTCCTCAAAGAGAGAGAGAGAAAACTCTATTTTTAAATGGGGGAGAGAAATGCGGAGTTGAGAGCTGAGAGCTATCACCACAAAAATTTCCATTTCCATTTATTCCCATTCTCCCTTCCATTTCTCATCATAAAAATATAACAGTCCACACACACACACGCATTCAGTCGATCCTCGGCGACTGCGAGAAGGGAGGAGAAATTTTATTGACTGCTGGATGACATAGGGCGGGCTTTTTTTCCACTCACTCTCTCTCTCTCTTTCTCTCCTTATCATAATGAGACGGGAGAGGCGGATTGTGTGACTGCCTTTGCGTGTGTGGGAGTCGTTGGGTAAGAAAGCAAGAGTTTTTTTTACATACGCACACACTACACACATCTCTCTCTCCCTCTCCATTTTTTCCCTCTGCCTAATCTGATTTAGACTAAACCTCATGTACATTACATCCCATGGGAATTTACATGCTCCCCTCCTCCTCCTCCTCCACCTCATCCCACATCTCACATCGCATCAAATTCACAGGGCTCTGAGCTTCTTCCGGGAACACACACACACACACACCTCCCTCCACCTCTACAGGCAGAGGCACAGGGCACACTGAACCCTCCAATTTTTTCGCCCGGCACAGGAGAAAAAGTACGAGAGAAAGTTGAGGAAGAGAGAGTGAGTGTGTGTGACCATGGAAGTGTGAGTCACTCCTTCAATCAAGGCTTTATTGTGTCCATGGATAAAGAGAAAGTTTTTTCCTTTCCTTCCTTTCCATTGGAAACTATCTCTGTTCTCCCTTGGCTTGGGATCACATGATGCATGGGTGGCATTTTTAGATTTCCAGTGAGATGATCCAGTGTGATTTTCCCTTCCCTTCTCTCACCCATTTGTGTCCTTCGAATTGTGTGTGTGCCTCCTGCATTTCCCTGTGTGTGTCGTGTGTCTGTATGGAGGGTTAGGGAAATTCCAACGTGGATTTCAATCTGCTAGCCATAAAAGGAGGATAAAGACACATAACACGCCAGACCAGAGAAAGTGGTAAAAGTGGAGAGAGTGAGAGGGAAAGAAGCACGTAGAGAATCTCTCTCTCTCTTTCTCTTCCCTGTGTCTTTGTCTATGGTTGAATGTGGAATAAGTGAAGCTGACAAAGCCAGATAAAAGTATTAGACTATATATAGAGGAGGGGAGAGAAAGGGAGAGAAAGGGATGGGCTTGAGTAAACAAGAGATGAAGATGAAGAGGAGAAGAAGAAGGGTATGGATGACAGAATTTCCCTGTTCACATGACAAGCTCGAGTCTTGGCTCTCTCTCTCTCTCGCTTTCTCCTTCCCTCCTCCTTTGTCCTTGTAAACTCTCATCAGAAGGACTGACAATCAAAATTCTCCGTGTGGATGCAGAATTAACCAACTCTACTTGTGTGAGCCAGTCCTTCAAATTACAAATCTGTGATTGACACCGGACTCTACTCTACTCTCTCTCTCTCCTACTATCCCATTTGTCTGTAGGCATCTCATTCTCCATGCCAAATTCAAATACCAGAGATGAAAATGAGAAAGAGTGGAAATGGAATGCTCTGCCCAGGGGGTTTCCCCCTCCTTGTAAAAAATCCAAGAGGAGTGTTGAGCTCCATGTCAAAATGTGAACAAGACTTTTATTCTCCACCCAGAGAGTGAGGATCATCCACATAATTAAGGGATTTGGATGATGATTCCTCATTTCAACAACTCTAGAATTTATATTGTCTCTGTTTTGTTTCCATCATTTTTGAACATCCACCTTTTGTAAAGACAGCCATTTTCATACTCCCAGTCTTTTCTTATCCAGATTTCATGATGACAGAAGAATCTTAATTTTCAATTTTGGATCTTGGAGATAATGAAGTCAGCCGGGAATTCTGTTGAAAATAATAATAATACAAAAAACCGTCAGAGATTCATTTCTAATGAAAAAGATAGTGGAAATTCTATTCTTTCCTATTCCATTCCACATTGACTAATTATGTGAGTGGCGTCCAAGTCCAACAAAAATCTTCATTAATTTCCAAATTTTTAAGCCAATCCATTCAAGCAAAATTCTTATGTAAAATGTAAATAGTTCAGTTTAAAATTATTCTGAATTTACAAAACAATATTTTGTGCATTCCGTCTTCAAATCCGAATGTCTGTGTAAATCCCGGCCTTTTCTTTTCTCTGTACTTCCCATTGTCAGTCAAAATCGGGTTTATGATGCTACACATCCAGGAAACTGTGTCAGTCTGTCTCCCATCATTTCCATCTGTAAAACTCTGACTGACTCTCCTCGTAACTTTTACGGTGCAGAGCGGGAGAAGGAGGAGGACGAGGAGAAAGAAAGTGAAAGGAATTCCGGGGTTAGTAAAAATGACAGTACTCATTTTCCTTTTTCCTTTGACTTCCCCCCAATTTTTGGCACAGAATTTCATCGACGATGACACACACACAAAGTGGAGCGGAGAAAGGAGGAGCAACCGGAATTTCCAATTTACAACGAAGCCAAATTTTATATTAAAAAAACATGACTTTCTCCCTTTTTCTCACAAACACTCACACACACACATACCGTCATATCCATGCACGTTCTTTCTCCAGAGTTGTGTTGGGTTGGGTGGCCGGGTGGAGGGGCGTCTTAAAAAGGAAATTTGTGAGGGTCTCTGGGTCACGCTCTGGAGACTCTGGAACTTTTTCCCTCTTACTAAAGATGCTTCAAGATAGGACAGGAGGGTGGAGAGTGCAGTGGATTCCCGGTAGAAAGTAGGGAGACGACGAAAAAAAGAAATAGTTTGTATAGAGAAAGAGAGTAAATGTGAGGTAATTAAAATTCGGCCTCATAAAACAGAGGGAAGTGAAATGGACACAGCGGGGAAACTCTCCTCCCTTTCCATTCCACACACACACACAATGGACTGTAGAGAAAGTGGAGAGAAAGGGAGAGAGAATCCTACTCCATGGAAATGGAGCAGAGAGATGCAAGGGGAGGAGAGTTGAGGCAGTTAATTTGTTTTTTTTCTCTTTGAGCCGTTGACAAGGGAAATTGTGAGGGCGGGGAGGCGGGAGAGGAAGAAATAGAGTCAAGAACCCGGGTTCTCATTGCATTGCATCGTACTGCACTGCATCGTCCATTCCACAACACAAGAGGGAAAGCGACCATGAGAGAGGAAATAAGGGGAAAGTCGGACTGTTGTCTATAATTCTCTGCTCATTTCATTTCTCCAGGATGATATTTGAGAGGGGAGGAAAAAAAAGCAACAAAAATTTTACCATCTCCCCCTCCTCTTCATAGTACCAGTCGGGAAGTAAAAAAACCGAGTGGAAAAAACACCAGAGAATAACAGCAGACAAGTAAAGAGAAAGAAAAGAGTGAAAGTGGACTCGGCTGGCCGTTGTACAAAACTCTCTCCCTCTCTCCTACACACACACACACATACACACACGTTTACAGTAAAGTGGCGTAGGAAACAAATCTTCCTTGGTGCCTCCAACCCAATCCAAAAAAAATCCAGAAGAGCAGATGGACTCTAGTGAACAAGGAGAAAGCACACTGTACACATTTGTCTTTAGAAATCCTCTAAGGACTTTCTCTCAAACATGACATACGAGTGTGTGTGCGTGTGGGGTGGGGAAGTAGTAAAGGATATTACAAGATAAGGAAGGGCTCACTTGTGTAGGGTGTATTAAAGAGGTAGTTGTAATTATTGTCAGTGTGAAGGGGATGATGCCAAAAAGGGACCATCTGCAATTACGTACTTTACGTATCCAGGTAATCAAACTGTCCAGCTAGAATTTGAATGTACATTTTCAAGCCTGGCGCCTTTATGCTTTCTCAAGCGGGGATGAATGTGTAAATTTCCTTTGACACTTTTTTTCTAAGAATTTCTAAGATTTTTACTGTACATGAAAGGAATATTTTCTTTAATGTTTGTCAACATTTTCACATTTTTTAACCTTTAGCCAAATTGATTTTTTTGGATCTCCCGCCTTAAATAATTTTTCGCCTCCCTTCACCCCACCTTTCCTTATGACCCCCGATGAAACTGGGCTTTGTTGACAAGCCCTGATTCCCTATTTTTCCCAAAGTCTTATATTTTCTTTTAGAAAAAAGGATGATTTATACAACAATTTACTTTCTCATTTTCCCTCCACGTGAAGACAGGAGAAAGTCAATCCTCAAGCCGTGTTTCCCTTTCATAATATTTTTTCTCGTTGGTGAAAGTGGAGTATCTGAGTAGAGTAGAGTGGGGTGTATAGGAAATTTGGAATTT
Organism: Pygmarrhopalites habei; assembly: GCA_009870185.1. Classification (NCBI taxonomy): domain Eukaryota; kingdom Metazoa; phylum Arthropoda; class Collembola; order Symphypleona; family Arrhopalitidae; genus Pygmarrhopalites; species Pygmarrhopalites habei. Next base: position 16,699 of record WJFB01002745.1, read on the forward strand.
CCCAAATTTAACTAGCGGAGAAAACAAATCTCCTCTTCTTCTACTCTCTTCCCTATGTTTCCCTGTGTGCCTGTCCCTGTGTGTGTGGACGAGAGAAAACATTCTCATCTTTTCCTCGAGTTCAAAGTAAATAGAAAAATGGGCTGGGCCACACACACACACACACACACACACACACACACACACACACACACACACACACACACACACACACACACACACACACACACACACACACACAC
>WJFB01002746.1:0-16925 GCA_009870185.1 Pygmarrhopalites habei
CTTGAGTAGCATGACTACAACTCTTCCAATTGAATAGAACCCTTATTTTCACTCTTTAAAAAACTACAGGCCGTCAAAGTCAAAATTTCGGAAAAGTGGCCGATATTACCCCATTTAACGATACCTCAAAAAGAGGAGGAGGATGACGACTCGAGTTTTCTCTCCTCCGACTCTTTCTCATTATGAGAAACATTTATGACATCACTCTGTTCTGTTCTCAAAAAACTCCTCTCACACTCCTGTACACTACGGGGCTCGTGTACAATGATCCATGTGTGTGTGTGGAAACATTAGGAAGTTGAACATATATTGTATATTACATGTTATAATATTGTACACACAGATTGTGCACACCCAGAGAGAGAGGACTACCTATATACTACACACAACCTATGGATACCATATCATCGTGTCCAAACTGACTAGGGGTGAATTAAAAAACTTTTCTTTCTTCTCCCTTTCCACCCCTCTCACCACCACCCATCTCCCCTAACGTGTCTCATCTTACAAAAATGTACATGTAAAACCTTTCCTCCTCTTTCTCTTACACTTCAACATAATCACTTCAACTCGAACATAACCACACGCAGAGTGAGGTGCACTCACCAAGACAAAGTTTGTCTTTCCTCATTTCTTTCCAACAAATTCATGAGAGGAGAGTTTAAACTCGATTTATTGTTTGTCATATTCACTCCTTCACTATCCACTCTACACCCCATGCTTTCTTTCCATTTCATGGCAGTGACTCACAAAATTTAATAAATGACTTGTGGATTTTGGGGAAATCCACACATTAAAAACCACCAGCTCCAATTATTAGCAATAAGCACACACAACTAATTAGAAAGATGACGGAGCAACACAACTGAATTTCATTTAAATGTCACCCTATGATGGTTTGAATTAATTCATACACAAAATCAATTTCATACTCAGTTGTGGGAAGAATTCAAGGACAATCCATCAGGAAATTCACATGAAATTTAATAAATCTGATCAAAAAAGTAGGCTTCAAAAAAATTGTCATTTGTAAAAACTAAGTCTCTCTCATTTCTTTATTTGCTTACTGAATTAAAATAAATAAAATCGGAGTGACGTTTAAAATGTTCCCTTACCTACCTACAACCACACAAATGCACACACAAAATCGTTGTGAACATTTGATAATGAATTTAATCATTACACTCCCTCCTTCTCCTCGTCCTCCTCCATAACTCTTACACAACTTTAATGGAATGTGTCATCATAATGAGACTCTTAAGTGCAAAAAGAAATAGATTACAAGAAATTGTAAACAGGATTGTTGAGGATGGGTGTGGAGGGTGGGTGGAGAAGTTGAGAATAGGGGTAGTGGGGCGTGTGTGTGTGTGTTTGTGGATGGAATTGCATTACATGGCCTAATGACATGGTAATCAGGGACATGGGTGGGGATTTAGGAAGGAATATTTTATGTAGGAAGAGAAAGAAGGAGAAAAAAATATATGGGATTGTTGACTACAAATTTCACGCTTAAATAGGCCCATTTGCTATTCCTCGTCATCTTCATCTTCAGGTTGAAGCAAAGTGGAGGCGAATTTCAATATATATGTACCCACTTGGGCATACAAATGGAGAGAAGGAGGAGAAGGGAAAAGGAGGAGGAGAGTTTTCACTTTAAGACAAATTTTGAGTAGGTAGTGGTATGATGTCGACCAAAGCATTTATTTATTTATGAGTTCCAGGGAGGAGAAAGCAGGTTGAGGAATAATACGTTGTGTGTGTGTGTGTGTCTGTGCACATGGCAAACAGCCATTTTATATAAGAAGAGAGCTGGAATCGTTCTCTTCAAATTTATACTATATATGTATACAACTAACTTACCCTCAATGCCAAGCTTGAACCACAAAAAGGAGGAGAGGAGAGGAAGAAGGGAAGAAGGCATGCCATTGTATAGTCCACGAGACATATGTACATGGAACGCTCCATCTTCTCTTTCATAGCCCAGCTTCCTTGAATTGAAAATATAAAGATAGATTCTTCAAGTTCACATGACATTCATAAAGTCTATTCTTATTTTTACACGTTTTCTCCCCCCACTCTATATTGTATATATGTTGCAGCTAGTAAGCCCGGTTAGCTCACAGTCCTATTAGCTAGCAAAGAGCACCCAAACTCAGCTAGCTAGCTCAGAACACAAGCGTACAGTCTAAGAATGACTCAACGCTAGCTACGAGCACCAATGTAACATTTTGTGATAGTAGTGAAGAACCCTTGGACATGAAAATATTATAATGTTAAAAATGGTCAATTCCTGTGAAAATGACTCATTATATAAAAATACTTTTAAAAAAAGGTTAGGAAAAATATCCTTGTAGTATAAGATAATTTTCTCACTCTTTACCATACTACACACATCGTATGAAGCCAAAATATTTAACTCTTCATAATTTTAATTTATTACAATGGCTCATGAAGATTTTCAAACCAAAGTTCTTGAATTCGTCACCAAGCCTACTTTTCGATCCCAAAATTTATTTCCAAGTAGGGAAAACTATACAAAGTTTGTCAAAATTCTACAAGGTGAAAAAATTCCAGACTGTATTGCTGACGTCAAAAGATACTTTTGCCTCTTAGGACGGGATGATGTCTCTATATTATGTTGCAAAGCAGACCGAAAAGAAATCATGTGTTATGATGATTTTACTGAAGTATTAGATAAATATCACAATAATAAAGGTAAATAATTTTTTACAAATAAATTTAAATAAATTTAATTTGACATCTCTCTTCCCATATGTAGCCTTTTCTCTTTTTAATAATCTTCCTCTTCCATCTCTTTTAGAAAAGACGTTTGTATTGCCTTTTTTTAAATTTTTATTGTATTTCAAGTATTGTGAATCAAAATATTTGAATATTTTTAGCCCATGGAGGACGGATCGTGACAACAAAAAAAGTTCTGGAGGACTACCATTATGTACCTCAAAATTTAGTCCAGTTATATATCAATGACTGTGCTCCATGTCAAGGCCGCCGAACAATTCCAAAACCTGTTGCTGGATTGCCAATTTATGCCAATGGTGTAATGAACTGTGTTCAGGTAAAGTGTAGATTGTCTCTTATAAATTGTAATATTTTTAACATTTATATAAACTAAATAAAAATAATTTTATATTTTTAAAATGTGCCGTTTTTCTTTTTATCTCAGGTGGACTGTATTGATATGAAATCAACACCTGATGGAGACATGCAATGATTGTACTTGCAAAATGCCATTATTCAAAATTCACATGGGCTGAGGCACTTCCCAATAAATCATGTATGTTCCTTACGAAGTTTATTGAAAAATTGTTCTGCACATTTGGCCCATCAAATATTTTGCAGTGTGACAATGGAGGTGAGTTTACTGGCAACTATCTCAAGGCCATGCTTGCAAAAAATTTTCCAGAAGTGCAGTTGAGACATTCTGTAGCACAGGGGCGGACTGGTCCACCGGACTACCGGGAAATTTCCGGTACGTCTCCAAAATTTTAACGTTACGTAAATAGAGGCCTCCTGGAATGAGGCCTGCAAGTGCCCGGTAGACCTAACGTATTTTTCCCGGTTGCTTTTTGGATGCCAGTCCGCCCCTGCTGCATCAAGACATCCTCAATCCCAAGGACTAATTGAGAGAGCCAATGGTACACTACTTATTAAAGACTATAAATATAAATATTAAATTAATAATTTAGAGAGTAATTAGTATTTTGAGAGTGATTTGTCATAATTATGATTGTCTAAATATAGGTACATTAGAAAGAAGAATTTCCACGTACATGGCGGAACACAACAACGAATGAGCAAGTGGACTTCCAAAAATTGTGTATGAAATTAATACAAGCTTTTCCAAACCTATAAAGGACATTCCATTCAAGTTGATGTTTCTTAGACACCACAAGCCAAAGAGTTGCGAAAAAGTATTGGAACTGAGTAGTACTGAAGATGAGAGTGATTCTGATAGTGTCAATACAGAGCAAGTTGACAACGACTACCACATGTACTTATTATATGACATTGATCCACTTGTAATTAGGGCTATTGCTAAAAAGCTTAATTTAGCTTGTGAGTCCAAAAATCACGCCAACTTTGAAGTTCTGGAAGTTTTATCAGAAGATGAGTGCACCTACAATAATGATAATGCACTGAATGTTGGACAAGTTGTTCGTTGGCCCAAGATTCAATCTACTAATGGATTGGGAACGACAACTATAGACATCAAAAAAAGAATCCCAAGCTACAATAATTGTCTTCAAAATTGACAACAACAAATAAAAGACTACACCAAGAAGAAAACAGCAAAGCAAGTTGTTGTTGATGATATAGTTGCTCTCCCAACTCCAAAAGTTGACAGGTCAAATACCTGCCCAAAAAATTTGCCATGCAAAGTTGGGATTAAAAAGAACATGTTAACTTTACAGTGCATGGTTGGTATCATATCACAAAAAATTCGTCAAGACAAGGTCACTGTGTGGGTGGGAAAACCGCCTGATTTTTCTGATGTCTCTGAAACTTCCATAAAACTCATTGCGGCTTACCGCTCAATTACAAGCTACTCAAATCCTTCTGCTGGACCATCCATTGTAGGTGCAAAACATCATGTGACACTAACCGTTGTGTTTGCAAAAAAAGCAAAATTTTTTGCTCAACCAAATGTCACACACACATTAGTACATGTTCAAATAAATAACAAAAATGATTTTCATTCCACGTGTATAAATGTATTATAGAGTGTATTATATAAAATTTGTGTTTGGAGATTAAAAACTAATATGAAAAAGGAATTATTATTTACATCATCACAAAATGTTACATTGGTGCTCTTAGCTAGCTTCGAATCATTCTTAGACTGTCCGCTTGTGTTCTGAGCTAGCTAGCTCAGTTTGGGTGCTCTGAGCTAGCTAATAAGACTGTGAGCTAACCGGGCTTACTAGCTGCGACATATACAAGACATAAGGAGAGGCTATCTGGTAGCATGGAAGAGAAATAAAAAGAACGGTTTTCACGTTGGAATGACATCCCAGCTAAAAAACCTCAATTCTCTCTCCTCTTCTCCTGTTCCAGAAAAACTCTTACCTTCTTTCCTTTTTCTTCCCGGGTATTTTATACTCTCTTCAACAACCCTACTCTCCTAAAAAACTCCAAAACTCAACTTGTACCTCTCCTTCTCCTCTTTCTCGGTACCTCCTTTATTTCTATTTAGTTTTCATAGGAGAGTGATAGTCATGAGAAGGACTGTACGTAGTCTTGGCCTACCGTAAAAATTATATAAAAAGCTGTCCATTTTACATGCATGTGAGAATTTACAGCTTACCTATTTTCTATTTCTCTCTAGATATTATATATTTAGTTCTAAGCACAACTATCTGTCTGCTATATAAATAGTTTTTATAAAAGGTCCAGCCACATGTTTATAATCGTACCTTGAAATTTTTTTGGACATCAAATTGTTCCTATTATGGTATTCCGAATTTTTTTTCGAGATGGGAGAGAAGAAGAGTAATTTAATGTCTTATCCTGTCTTTTGTGGCATAACAAGCATTTAAGGTACGGATAATGTGTGACATCCTCACACATGACAGTCACACAAGAGGGTGAGAGGAGGGCTAAACGTGTGTGCGTGCTACATATAGTTGGGGCCTTGTGTGTGTGAGAGAGAGGGAGAAAAAGAGAAAGTGAAGGTAAGGAAAAAGTTTTTTTGTTCTTCTTCTTCTCATCCTTTGCCTCTTTTCCCCCTTTTTCCCATGCTTGCCTGGTAGTGATCCTTTGGTGTGGGCTACTGTTGAATCTGTGAGCCTACACACACTACATCTATATGTGGGTATGCATGTTGTGTGTATGTATGTGTTTGAACACGAAATCGCTTGATTCTACTCTGCTTTACTCCCTGCCTGTTACCTCCGGCTCTCCCTCTCTTTCACTCTCTTTATCTCATCTCTCGTCGATTCGTCGTCGTCTCGGCCGGCAAAATAACATTGTGGAAATAGGGAAAGGTAGAGAGGAAGAGAAAGAGATGGAGAAAGTCTCTCGCCTTTCTTTCTCTTTTGTTCTGATACTTCTTTCCTTCTCTTCTTTCCCCCTCCTCCTCCTCTCGCCTTTTCTTTTCTTGTTTTCCCTCACTCTCATGATAAATCGTTGTTGGTCTAAGGATTTAGCTGTTTTATCCAAGTTTATACTTTTCACGATTTGATCTTGTACGTGTGGCTCTAGCTAAAGTAATACCCTGCTCTTGTCTCTCCTCTCTTTCATGTGTGAGACTGAGAAGGAGAGGAGAGAGTGTGTGTGTTACCTCCAATTCTTTCTCCTTTTCATCCTTCACCACTTCCTTTCCTCCTTTTTCTTCTCACTCTACACTTATGCTGTATCCAACTAACACACACACACTCTCTCTGGCCTCTATTGTCATCTCGTCTATTTCTTCTCCTTTCTCCTCCTCCTCCGTCCTCTCCACCTCTTCCACTTACTGGAGGACTGCTCTGTTGGATTATATTTATTTTTAAAAGGACTTTTGTCACTCTATATCCTCCACACACACACATTTTGTCTACCCCTCTCTCTCACTCTCTTGACCACCTATAAAAATGAAAAAGGAGAAAATTGATGGTGCAATTTGTACAGAAGGATTTTTCCAGGGATCGACTTGCCTTCTATTTGAAACTTTCACTCCATGAAATTTGAAATGTACTCAAATTGAGAGGATTGTTATTCAAGATATTATTTCAAATTGTTCCATTACATGTATGATTCACCTTTGTGTACAAAATGTTGTTTTGAAAATTGATCAATAATTTTAAAATTTATGGTGGTCTCGGAATTCGTGATTTGAACTAAACTAAAATATTGATAGGATTAATTGCACTGGTACAAGGGAAAATTTATGTGAATATTTACTACTTGAGGAAGATGAATACTTGACAATAAATAAATTTTCTTTTTGAATCCTTTCCCCTTTTTCAATGGATCAAGATTGAGATTGTTTAGTGTTGTGTATTTATGTGTGTAGAGGTGAAAGACAAGAAGAACATTTGAATATTAAAAGTCTCTTTCTCCTTGAGAATCAAAGGAAATGCATTGGGAGTCTCATGTCATGTACTGTATTAGATAAAAAGTCAGAAAGAAAAAATGAAAAATAAGAAAGAAGAGAATGTGTGTGGGAAGAATCAAGAAGAGCGCCGTCAAATGAAATCCCAAATCCCCAGCCAAGCATGATTCACAAGTAGAATGTGTGTGTGTGTGTTTGTGTGTACATAGGTACCTTCTTTACTTTCCCCTATAAAAATCCCCATAAAGAAATCTTTATCATCATCTGTCACCTCAAGAGAAAAGAACAGACCCACGAATAAGAAGAAGAAAGAGAGATCAATAGGATCAGGATGAAAATGTAAGCTGTTGTCGCCAGATTTTTTTTCTCCTTGATAATTTTCTGCTCTCTTCCACTTTCTCTCTCTCTCTCTCCTTTTCCTGATTCTGTGCCCACAGTACCGGCACAAACTCCTACTTTCTCCCATATCCTTCCAATTTCCCCAATCCACAACCCTATTTTGTCTTAGATGGAGTCTCAAGTAAATAAAGAATTGGATAGTTTTCCACTCATCCACTTCATTTTTTCTCCAAATTAAAAACACCATTTCCTCATCCTCTTTGTCCTTCCATAACTTCTGGGAATGTCAAGAGAGAGAGAGAGAGGAAGGAAGGAAGTGCAATTTCATTGTCAGTCACAAATGCATTGTCAACTCTTGCGGTTGTCCACACAAAGTTTTCACTGCACATTCTGTTCAACGTGTAAAATATTGATCTTATGAGTTTGTCTCTAGATCCTCTTTTCAATAGGTATTTCAATTGGTGCTGATTTATTTCCCATAAAATTTATAGTTCCGTCTTTATGTTAATCTGAAAATTTGTTGCTCCAGCTGTAAAATAAAGTGTAAGACTCTTTTAAGTCTTGTCCCGAAAATGGAATTCATATTCAGTTTAAAAAGTCCAAGGATGTTATGTCGTGGAATGATATGGAGGGAGGGATATGTTAAAATACGAAATAATTATTATCTCTGTGTTCCATGTGAGCATAGTACATGATCCTCTTAAAATTTTGAAAAGATATTATAATTACGAAACTTTTAATACTCTTCTACTTCTTCATTCTCCTCCTCGTCCTCTTCTTTCTGCTCCTCTTCAAATTCTCCTCAAATAGTCCAAAATTGTTCGACTAAAAGTTAATGATTTAAATGTCTCACCGCTCCATGTCACAGTCCGTACAATTAATTTGGGAAAATTGTGGCCAGGAAAAGTTGGGGAAAATTCCTCGAAAAGAGAAGCTCTATAATTTTGAACGAGGTATACCCTCTTTCATAAAGAGAGAAAAGAGATTAGCAGGGTAATCACCTTGACTTCCAAATAATTCCTTTGCCTTCCTGTGTCTGTGTCTCCTTTCTTCATCTCATCAGTCCCACCGTTCTGTCCTCCCCTCTCCTCCTCTCTAGCAGAAGTTGAAAGGGAAAAGATCAGACAGGAGAGTTGAGCCAAATTCCAAAATTTGCATATGTGTGTAAGTTCACATGGGAAAAGTTTCCATAGCTCCACACACACACACACGCTTCTGTCATTATGATCACATGTACTGATGTGCTCACACTCGTACATATGATCTTCGTACTGTAGAAAGAGAAGACGGAGAGGTAAAAACGGAAAAAAAATTCCTCTTATTAGTCCTCCACACTCGAAATAATTAGCATTGGTCTTAAAACCAATTACGTCTTGTCATTTTCTCTCTACCCCTGCCACACACTAGAGACAGATTAATTCATTCAGATTCTTGTCTTTCTATAAAAACGAGATTGAGAAGACCTATGCCTCTTTGTTGAAACTCCAGTGAGGAGTTGCATTTGTGTGTAGGCGCAAAGAAAATAACGAGTAGTGGAGATGGAGGAGGATTGCGTAATTTGTGAGTTGGTGACTCCAAATGCATCTTATATTAAATGAACCAACTCGAATCTGGATCAAGTGAAATTTTACCAATTGGCATTTGTCTGCAGTCTTTCCTATTGAAGGAAGAAGCTGCACAAAAAATGCAGAGTTTCAAAAAATAGATTCTCTCTCTTCTATCCGAATATGTTAATCTAAAATAAATGAGAGGAAGTCAATTGACAAGGTTGGAGAGAAAGAGAGAATCATTCTCGATTCGATTAAAGTGTCTTTTAATTTGACAAGACCTTTTCTCTCTCTCTCTCCTCCCCGCCTACCCATCTGATCCTCCAGGAACGCCGGGAAGCACTCGATGAAAACTTGACACTTTCCACCTGACAAAAAAATAATTACTCTCACATTCTCTCGAGTGTGTATAAAAAGTGTGGAGGGGTCGATGAAAGAAATCCACAAAAATGTATGAGTGTGTAGAGACCTTCAAATTGTATACTGTGTACATATGAATGGAATTTGAAATGTCAACCATTATGTATATGCTAAGGTTGAATTAATTCAATGTCAATCCCATTTGTGTGGGAGGGGGGCACTGTGGGGGTGTATTTTAACTTACCACACATTTAATAGAAGATTCAAAACAACAGAATTCTTGGTACATGAATCTCAGTGGATTTACTATCAGAATATACGGTATACACTGTACACAGTATAACATGTAATCCATTTACATTTATAAGTATAGGAAGAGATATGTGGGGATTATGTACATCATGACGTTGTGTGACCTTTTCAATTCCAAACTGATCGTCAGCATTTCAATCGTGAGTATTAGTTACTGGCGGGTTGAAGGAAGAGGCGGGAGGAGGAGGAGGAAAAAAAACGAGAAAGATGGATTGACCTGGTGAGCGTCGAGGCAAAGAGAGCGAATTGCAAAGAAGATGGACGAGAATACGTCTTAGTTCATGAACGAGAGAGAGAGAGAGGGAGAGCTACGCATGAATTCTCTCCCCCTCTTCTATATAAATACGTAAGAGAAAGTCCCTCTTCTCGAGTATCGTTCTTTATTCAGCATTTATTTTTATCAGATATATTGTACACTATAGGTCATACCAAGACGAGAGTGACTCTAAACTGAGAGAAATAGAAGGAAAATGTGTGTGGGTGTGTTTGTGTCGAGGTTTGGCATTTACGAAACTCAACATTTACAACTAATTAACATCTATTTGCCTTACAAAACCCCCCAACTCTGTTTATCCTTGTCTCAAATTTATTGTACTGTATATGGAAGTGAAAAAATTGTGTGTTGTGTCCATCACACAATCTTAAATATATTTATGCAATACAACACACAACTTTCCCTTTCTATCACGAGTCATCTCATTTTGTACTCTCCATAGTCAGTTAGTTTTTTTGTGTGGATCTTTTCGCAAAACATTTTAAAGTCTATACGCATATATATGTATATGGAGGTTAGTCCTTCCTTTCCTTTTTTGATATGTTTTGTATGGGATGGACATGGTATGTGATGCCAGGCAGGAATTGATGTTCGCCGTCCATTGGCTCCATGGTCATTTTTATCGAGAAGAAAAACTTGGCCCCTCGGACCTCCACTCTTGAAAATCGATCTTGTTCAGCCCAAGTCCATGATAAATGATGCAGTATTGAATTTTCTAAGATCAATAATTTGGAATTTTGATGATGAGTGACTCCCTGTATTCTTCGTGTGTGTGTGTGTGTGTGTGTGTCAGATACAGGCTCACTCCCCCGGACGAACCAAGATTTATTTTTTAATGCTGAACTAATTAAATGTACTCTATTTTCTAGTCCGCACTCAAAATCTCCGCCATAATTAATGATTTTCTCATATCCTTTATTTTAAAAAAATGTGCACAAGTATTCCTTAATTTTTTTAAAAAGTTTAAGTATGACGAGGAAGATGAGTCATCAGTCAGTACAAAAATCCTCATCGCAGTTAAGAGATCAAATGGTTGTCAAATCACTCAAGGAATATCCGCGTCTCACCTTACACGAGAGTATCAAGATGTAATTTAAGTCCAAGGTACACGGGAGAAAGTGTGAAGCAAGGTGAGAGAAAGGGAAGAAGGAAAAGTGAGAGTTTAGTATTTTATGCAGAATGGGGCAGCGAATAGACAAGGCTAATTTAGCATGAGACTCTTCAAGTTGAACTTGTGAAGCTATGAGATTGTTTACATTCTCGACTTTCACCAACCATAGAGAGAGAGAGAGAGAGAGAGAGAGAGAGAGAGAGAAAGCTAGGGAGAATAAGAGGGGGGATTCAGGATTCCATGAAGAGGGAATGGTAGAAGAAAATAAAATGCTTTTTGGTATTCAGGCGAGAGAACAAACTGTGTGGAGCACTCAACTGCTCTTTTATTCCACTTTTATTCTAGTTTACACTCCATGGCTACAGCAGTCAGAGAATGAGTCGAGTGTGACGCAAGGCTTTACACACACACACACCCCTTTCCAAATTTTGTGTGTGCGTACATGAATACAATGTAAAGTAAATCTGGGGAATTCCAGCACATGCTTTGACTCGTGTCCACACACATACACACACAAATAATTCCGATTTTTCTGAGCTCACTAAAACAGAAAGAGGAGGGGAGAAGGGGGAATGGAAAAGAGCATAGAAAATGATGAGACTGGATGTTACATGTCAAAAGAATTTTAATAAAGTCAATTTACTCTCCCGTCCTTAATTATACCCAGGGTATTTGTGAGTAAGTGAGTGTAGTGTCATGGATAGGTTATATATGAGAGAAAGGAGAGAAGAAAAGACTACATTTCCGGGGTTTGTCAGAGAAAAATAAATCCTTCGTCCTGTAAACAAGTGTCGTCTGCATTCTCTAAATACTGTGCTTCTGTTGTCGGTCATGTCTTGAATTTTGATTTTCTCCTTCCACACACACATCCTTACATACACGTAGACACACACACAAACATGGAAGGACGAGGACGCCAGCTGAGGAAAGAGGGGAAAAGGACAAAGGCTGATTAAGTGACGAGTCATCATGAAATTGAAAAGATGTGTTTGTTGTGTGTGAGTAGGAAAGAGAGAGAGAGAGAGAGCGCGAGAGAGGAGGAGGGGAGGGAGATGATAAAGACCATCTTTTTCTCCCGGACTTTCTCTCTAGAGTCTCTACTTTCCTTTGGCCTCCCCCCTCTCTCTCTTCATGTGTAGAAGATGACGTCGTTATCTGTTTTATAGCACTCTTAATATATATTCATGTATTTATAGAGCACTTCATGACAGACATTATATTATAGTAATATTATTATGTGGTGTATATCAAGATGTAGATATACATTATTTTTCCCCGACCCAAATAACTCAGCCTCAGAATACCCTCATACTTTCCCTCTCTCTCTCTCTTCACTGTGTGTGTGTGTAATGTGTGTATGTATGGGGTGGGTGAGTGTCTGTTAAAGCTATGATGGTGATGGTGGGTTGGGAGACAAAGCAAGGAGGAGGAAGAAAAAGAGAGAGAGAGAGAGAAAGAAGAAAAAAAATTCTTTTTCTTTTTTTTATTGCCCAATACTTTATTTCATTTCGGATTTCTTTCTCCCATTTATCGAAGCCCCTTGGACTTACCTCTGTTCTCCTCACACACAAAAACTACATCCAAATTTTTTTCTCACTTTCTCCCTCTCTCACTCTCACTCTTCCTCGACTTGGCTGTGTGGCTGTGTGTGTGTGAACTTATGGTCCATTTTTTTCTCGCCACTATTTTCTCCAGAGGATCATAATGGAGAAATCTCCCCCCAAATATTCTTGCTTTCTCTTTCTTTCACACACATACTCCCTCAACACACACACACACTTCAATGGGAGGATAACTCAGCTGAGCTGGCACAATGAATTCTTTTTTGACTCCCACAAGTCAGCGCGTTTGGACTTAATAATAACACTTTAAACAAAGTTCCACACACACTACACACACTATCATATATCCACATTCCATAGTCCCCTTGGAAATGTGACGTGCCGTCCAGATCCCCCTTCCCCTTTCTCTCTTTCTTTCTTTCTTTACGGACACACACAGCACCCTGTAGTCGATATATTATATTATATCCATTAAAAAAAGTTATCCATTGAAACGATGCGTTAGGAAATGAAATCGGACCGCTACTTTTTTCCTCGAGTAGAACAAAATGGGGGCTTTTGGTCTAAATCCATAGCCCTCACATATAATTAACTTTGTACTAGAATGTATGGGTTGGGACGGAGGGAAAATAAATTTTGAGAAGAGTTATGACACCAAAAGTATGAGTAACTTTGTAAGGATCTAAAAAAATGAGCTTAGAATATCTCCAGTTGTAAATTTCGGCAACAGTTTTTCCCCAAAGACATCTCTTGTACCGTATTTTCTATTATAAGGGCAACCATTTTTACTGCAAACTGTAATAGCTATTCAATTACTGGCACAGCGCACTTTCGAACAAATGTGATACCATAAATCTTTCTGTAATTACAATTACACTAATCTGTATAAAAGTAATTTTACCATTGATTGATCATACCATCAAAATATTGTCAGTTGCAAAAAAAATTAGGAAAAATTACCGAAAAGAATTTCTGATCCTCTGAATTTTTTCAATAGTATGAAAAAATGTGAACGCAGTTCCATATTTTTAGTAGTATTACAAAATGATATTATTTTGGGGTAGAGCAAAAATTCGATTCCTCATTCCTCTTCCCTTTCCGTTGTTGATATTCATGATGAGAAGACTGAAACTTTTTTCCATGATATTTCTTTTTGTAGTACATGAGAAATAATGGAACACGTGCAGGAATTGTGAATATAATAATAAAAACAAGAGAGAAAGAAGTCTCCCTTGTTTCAACCCATCGTCCCGTTTTGTATAAATTCAAAAGCCCATAAGAATAAACACACACTCACTCTCAATCACTAACATGATACACACACCAATCCTGTTCCTTTGGTTTCTTTTTCTCCATGAACAATAAATTCATTTGAGCATTAGTAACTGTGATTTATGACTTTTTTGTTGAAGAACTCGGTCTAGTCGGGATATCACAACCGGGGATAGTTGAAATATTCCAAGAAGATTTCAGTATGAAGGGAGAAGAAAAAGTGTAGGAGGAGAAGGAGGAGAAGGACGAGAAGGACAAGGAGAGAGAAGGAAGTAGTCGAGAGCTAGTCTGGTGGTCTAAGTTTGTCTCCTCCTTTGTGTTTATATATTTTATATCATATCATATCATGAAGTGGAACTCCACTTCTTGTCTTTCATGTACAACTTGTAAGTCTCCTCATCCCATAGACTTTCTCCCAAGATGAATTGAGTTCGTGTAGTGGAACAAAGTCATGGAGGTATGAAAAAATCCCCCCTCCTCTCTCATGTATATTATTACCAAGACTTTTTCCAAATAGACAAACGCATACGCAGAAGACACAGAAGACCATGTCTCACATGACATCACATGGATCTTGTGGGTTTTCCCCTCTTAAAATTAAAATAGTTTCCCTTATTATTTTACCATTCCGAGAGTTCACTTAGTGTGTGTCTATGTATTACTATATGCACACGGCGGTGAAAGTAGATTGAAGACAAAAGAATCGATTCTCCACATTCCCCAGTGCTTTCCCTCCTTCTCCATCATCGTCTTTCTTTGTGTATGAAGATGTACTCTTTCTCACACAATGTAATTACTCATATTAAAAAGGGATACTTCACAGTCATTGAGACGCTTCCAGACTTTTGTTTTTAGAGCCACAGCCTCTCTCTCGCCTCCACTGTATGGAATCAATGAGTGTGGTACGTGTGTCTGTGTGTGGGTGAAAGGAAGAACATATTCTCTTCTCAATGAACAATTCAAAAGCAAAAAGTCTATTAGAGAGTGGAAGGAGAACGCTCATTAAATATACTCAACATTATCTCCATCCGTTTTCCCACCAAATGGCCCCTCTTTCACTGAGTAGACAAGAGAGAGAGAGAGGGAGAGAGATAGTGAATAGAGAGGAACAAATATACAAACCCTTCATTTTTACGACCAACCAAACATGACAAAGAAATTTCCGAATGAATTCTGAGCAGTCATCCAGAATTACCCAAACTGTCTCTCTCTCTCTCTCAGATGTGCCTAGTCCATAATGTACACTCTCATATTTCTATCCATATTTAAAAAACATGGGCCTGATGAGTAGACTTTGTGATAAAGTGAGAGTCCATACAGTCTTCATAATCATTTTCATTTAATTTAACACAATATGCTACCAGACTGTTGTATCCACATTTTTTGTGGTATGTCTTTCCTTTTTTCCTCCTCCAACTTAACTTACTGAAAAACCAGCGGTGGCGGATGCAAGAGACAATGAGAAAAGAATGGGGAAGAAGAAAAAGAGAGAAAAATTCGTGTGAAATAAATTTGGGCAATAAATTAGAAGAAACCACTGGATATTGTCTCACTGTGAAATATTATAATGGAAGAATGACGTCAGTAAATCCTCATTATGAAAGAAGGAAACACACACGGAGAGAGAAAGATAGAAAAGAGAGGGCGAATTGAAATTTGTACAGTCCCCCACTTGACAACTATGAATAAGCACACACACACTGGTGTGTGTGTGCGAATACCATGTTGACTCAATTAGAACCCAGGGCATTAATTTCTCTATGTAATTCTGTATGTATGTACAAGTTAAATATGTATTTTACATTTTTTATTCTTATTTCATTGTTGAAAAATATGATCAGTTGCATTGATAATTGAGGTGATGTAACAAGTGAAAGTGTTGTAAAATTATACTTCGAGTCCAGCATTTAACTTTAGATTAAATTGTTGGACAACATTTTTGGTCACATGAGTCATTTAAAATTCGAATAATTTTAATTGAGTCAGTACGGTAGACCAACAATATGCATATTATGTGTAACATATGTGTGTAGAAGGAAAACGGAAAAGGAAAATGTTCAAGTGTGTAAGAAGTGTGTACTGGAGGAAGGAGATGAAGATTTGAAATGCTTTCTATCTCTCTATCTTTCTCTCCCTCTCCTTCTCTTTTTAGTCGACTTTCCAGCTCGACAAGATGAACTAGAGGGGAATGAGTCTGCTAGAGTTTTCCTTTTTGGAAAGACACACACTTCTCACACACAGTTTGAAGCCATTAATGTAAGTATTCATGTCATACTTTTGTACCAAGGGAGCTCATTGGGTAGGCAAATGCACATACACATATGTATATGCCCACACACACACACATCCTCCCCATACATATTCCATTGTGTCATTAAAAACCGTCCAGCTGGAAACTAACAGAGTGTGAACATTTCCTTCCTTTATTGCCATATTTAGAATGAATGAATACATGCAAATCCGCACACGCGGTTTGCATAATAGAAAAGCCGAGAAAGTCTTTTTGTGTGAGAGAGAGAAAATTTTACATGAACAAAATTACAAAATGACTAAAACGTCATATTTCCAGTGCACGCATATGTTAACAAGAGTTTTGCTTTCTCTCTCTTTCGTCCGGAGGAAATTGTGTGTGGATGGGGTGTGTGTGTGCAGCTTTTCGAATTGTATGTGTACTGTGTAGTGGAACAAATTTCACCCATCTATTTCGTGGACTCTATTCAAATTAGGAAATACGGACGAAGAGGAAATTTATTGAAGAAAAAATAGTCAATTTTTAAAATTATCAAAATAATGGATCTACGTTTATGTAGGTAATATTATTTCCTTCATTTGGAAACTCCATTTTAAAAATAATTAGTTGGAAATGGATTGATTTCCAAATCCTTTCAGGCTCTCAGGCAGGATGAAATGGAAGGACATGAAAATTATATGGATGTCCCAGTTGGTATTTGTCCACAAATTGTGTGTGATATACATGTAGCAGGAAATTTGCCGAGTAGTCATTGTACACAATAACTAGACGATGTACACAATGGCCAGTCCATGTACACAATAACCGGTCCATGTACAAAATGAGGTGTCTATGTGCAAATTG
>WJFB01002747.1:0-16919 GCA_009870185.1 Pygmarrhopalites habei
AAGAATGACCCCTGGTTACATATTGCCCCTTAAGTTTTTGCTCCCTTAAGTATGACCAAAAAAATGCCATGAGATACACTATCTTTTGACACCAATCCCAGGTCGGAGTTGCCAAACGTGTCAAAATGCCGAATTTATTACTTTGGAAGCGACTTTCGGGCCACCCTGTATTATATATATAGTATATAAAGAAAGAGAAAAGGGAAAGCCAAACCTTCAACTCTGCCATCCGAGCCACTTGCTCGCAAGGAACCTTGACTGTCATTGGCTCAGAGCCCGTCATTGTCCGCGGGACCAAAGACGGATTGAGTTCTCTGAATTTCTTAAAAACCCTTATCACACACAACACAATGCCCGCATTACTTACAAATCCCCTCTCACACATTCACAGCTGCACCACCAACATTATGACACCCACTTCTTTAGTTCTCCGGCCACTGTTGAATCTCTCTCTCTCTCTCTTCTCTTTCACTTTGTGTGTGTCTGCTTCTCTCTCTCTCTCTCTCTCTCTCTCTTTCTCTCTGGCTGTCTCTTTTTTCAATGACACGCGCGCACAGGATGCATGTAAGGCTACAGCATAATAACCCAACTCAGTACACCCCACCAGCAATGTATTGTATGTGTTGATAAATCCATTTATACATTTATATAATGGAGACCAGGGAGAGTAGTAGAGGGAATGGGTCCAAAGTCTGAGGGACTTGAACCGCACAGGAAAATGTGAAAGGGAAGCCAAGGAAAATTACATTGTGAATTGTGGTGTGTGTGTGTCTGTGTGGCGAGTTCTTAGCCTGTCCACTATCCATCCTGTATTGTGTGTACTGTGCAGGACTACGTATTGTGTGTGTGTCTGGGTGTGATGAAAAGGTACAGTATATGAAGAAAGGGAGAGAGTGAGAGGGAGAAAAAAAACAAGTAACTCTCAAAAATGATTCAATGAAAGGAGAAAAGAAGACGACGAAAAAAAAATTTTGAGGAGAAAGCAAGAGAATTCCGTTGAGGACCAGACCGAACCAGACTCACAAAATCCTGACACACACACATCCTCCTACCCTCCTGTCTCCCTTTTCTAAAGTATGGGACATGAAGAGTAAGTAGACGTTTTTGGACTCGTGCATTGAATCATCATTTCGACCGTTCTATTTTTTTTTCTTTCGAAAAAGACGACGACGACCCAGAGCCCAAGCGAAAAAAGGGAGGAGAAAAACGGGAGAGAAGGACGAGGACACTTACAGGAAACGAAAAGGAATGACAAGGAGAGCGCGGGGCACTGGAAAAGAGACAGAAAAGGGAAAGAGGTTTGAAAACGACTTACACTTTGAAAAAGAACAGAGATGGATTACATTGTTTTTCTGAAGGAAAGAACACGAGTAGATTCAAGAGCTTTTTTTATCCTCTGACTCCCTTCATTGAGAGAGAGAGAAAAACACACACACACACAGGGACGAGTGGCGAGTAAATGTACATGGGTGAAAAATAAATTGCCAATTGCTTCTCGTTCTCCTCAGTGGAACGAGAGAAAGAGTAAGAGTATATAAGGATGGGAGGAAAGGAGTGAAAGTCCTTCTCTTCAGGAACTTTCTGTACGTGATAAAGTGAAACGAAATTTTAAGCCTCCTGTCCATCCACACGTAGAGTATACGATTAGTGCGAGTGGTGCAAGGGGGGAATTCAACTGCATTTAACTGGGGACATGAAGACTTTCACGGCACACCGTACAATACTATAGAAAAAGAAGGAGGCAGACAGGGCGAGAGGGAGAGAGAATGGGTTACAAATTACAATGACATGGCATGGCACACGACATTTGCTATTACATAATTTGTAGTCCTTTTCTCCTTCCGTTCCTCCACTCACTTTTTCCCATGTGAAAATACGGAAGCTAGAATTTTTCGCCAGTGCTGGTGGTCTGTCTTGGCGTGTGTATATTTAATGTGTATATTATAAAGGGAAGGTGAAGAGGAAGGGAGGAGAAAGATAAAAATTACATAGTCCTCGCATCCTAATCACTGCTCATAATTCTCAATGTACATAATATAATATTGAGAGCATAATTAATAGTGGGATGTAGTCAGGTCGCCGCTTTGTAATTATTTAACAGCCGTTAATAAATCAACAAATAGTAATGATGACTAGGTGTTGGCCGATCCATAACATTCATTTTATGAACACAATTCTCTCTCCCTCTCATTCATAGCCTGTCCGGTCTGCTTGAATACACTTTCTTCTTTCCAACTTTCCCCGCCCTTCTTCATGCAAAGCCAAATGAAAATTCCGCACGTTTTGTCGAGTCGTCAGTAAAAGTTTCTCCCTTTACTTGTTAATGATGAAGATTGAATTCATTCTCATTTCTACTCTCCTGACTAAACTTTCTTCACACCCATTCTTGTAATCCAAGCAAAGTAAAGAGAAAACGAGAGGAGAAAGTATAGAAGACAAAAAAAAGAAATATTTACTGTTACTTGTTGAAATACTCAAAATCGAACGGGAGAAAATTACACGGGGAAAGTCAAATTGACTTGTATATGTACAGAATGTATAAATATACATTAGCCGTGTGTGTGGATGTAGATGTGTGTGTAGACATACTTTCCTTCTTGGCTTGTATTAATTTGGCTGTACTTGAGTGGAGACTCGTGGGCAACATATGGCCTCAGCGTAAAAAATATCATTAGGACTTTGAGACGTCTGGATGTGTGGCTGTGTAAACTGAGAGACATATAAGGACAATGATTTATAAGAAAGACATTAAGACTTTAATAGATCCTTCCCAGAGTCATTAGGAAAGGGGGAGAGGAAAGGTGGGGGAAGGAGTACAAGTCCTTCTACTTTTCCTTTTCCCCGTATGTACTCTTTGTAGTTTAAGAGAAACTGGACCAAAGATTCAGTTCTTGATAATATATACCTTTCACTTTATACTAGTATATGTGTGAGCTTCTTGTGTGTATAGTACCAAGGATTGTATCATTAATGTTAATTTATGATTTCTAGACACAGCGACAAATTTACACGAGACTGGAGAACAGTCAGAGAGAGAGAGAGAGAGAGAAAGTCGAGAGATTGAGAGTGGGACAAAAGCCAGTACTCGAATGGAGAGTCATTCCTGGGGTTGCATACCATGACTGTACAGGGTGAGCAAAAAGAATAATTGGACATTCTACAACCCTAATCACTTTTCTTTTACCTCCAATTTATTTTCAACATGTCCATTGACTGAATGGGTCAATCAGGAGATTTATACTATTACTCTGTCATGCATTCATTACTGATCGATTAGAGTCTATTTTGGTAGAAATTAAATTGGTGTACAAATTTTAAACATTCACTAAAAAGATTCTGATTTGCGCTCATTCGGCAAAAAAGTTTTAAATGCTTCAAATTTTAATCTGTATAATGTTTAACGTTGTAACTTTTTCACTTAATGATACTGGTTTAAATTAGTAAGGTATAAAGTTAAATTTAATTTGTTAATATGAAAATAATGTTCTTAGTCATTATTTTGTAAATCAGTTGACACAAACCTTTACAAAAAATTCTCTAAGAAATATTTTAAAGGTTTTAGACAATGTCAAATTGTATTTCTTGCTCACTCTGCACAGAAAAGCAATAGTCACTTTTGAATTAATGAAGTAATGATAATACAAAACCCCAGAGTCTTACCTCAGGATTTCCTTGCGGGTAAAAAATGTGACCATCTGTAATATGAGCAAGACATTTTTTCAACTCTTCCCATTTAAGAAACCCATGATATATAAAAAAAGTAGTAATAGTAAAAGAAGAGTAAAAGATGCAGTCCTGTGACAAATTAGTTGCTCATAGCGTCATAAACAAGCCATTAAAAGTAATTTATAGAATGATTTTCAAGAGAAACTCCCCTTCATCCCACCTCCTTTTCATTGTTCGTTTGCTCTAGACTTAATATAAATTACTGAGACCTCTTTCACTCCCACTCCCAGATTTTAGCCCCCGACTTAACTAGGACTAAAGACTGAGGAGTAGGAAGAGGAGGAGGTGAAGAGAAAGTAGAAAGAAAGTGTAGTAGAATGAACATTTGTAGCACATTCAAATTATTTCCGTTACATAAAATACTGACTGTACAAAATATCCATTTATACAGGAAGAAGGGGAGGAAGGAGAGAAAGTTTTTCCTTCAAAAATCATATAATACCTAATAGATTTATAATTTGTCACATAGTCTGGAATAACCAAATTGCCAAAAATTATGCATCGCGACAAAATTGACAAATGACTTCCACACGAAACCTATAAAAAGGAGAAAAGTATTTCCCCCCTTTCCCCCTGCACGTCCTCACAATGGACTCAATTGGAAAGGAAGTTGAAATTCATGCCAAAAACTTTCCATCTAATTCAATTTTGACTGCCATTTTTAACCATTATTAAGAGAAAGGAAAGCTTCTTCATCCTTGCTTTCCCTTCACTCCTTTTCCCATCCAACCCACACACCCACACATATGTACTCCTACGGAAGGAAGAGAAATCCATTTGTGTAAAGTACTTTCACTTTCTCTAACTCTTACCTGGTACTCGTCCAGCTGCTCTTCCGAGAATGTGGCGACTTTGTTGCCCATTATTGTGCTCTTTTCTTGTGCTCTGATTCTTCGTCGTCTGCTTCTTTGGCTTGTTCTTCAATTGTATCGTCTCCATGCATGCAGCTGGAGAGAATGTGTTTTGGAGCAAAAAATACGAGTGTATGTGTGAAGTCACAATTCCCTTTTTTTCACAGTGTCATTTATTCCAACTTATTTGCACACACAAACACAAGGGAAAGTAGCTCAAGATGTGTGAGTGTGAGTGTGCAAGTGGATTCCATACGGTTAAAAAAAGTTTTCTCTTTACTTCTTATCCCCCAGAACTTTCTCTTTCAATTTAGGAAATGGAGAAATCATTTAATTTTTTGTTGTTGTTGTTGCTGTTGAAAAATAGAATAGGAGGGATGATGATGTGAACATGTTTCTTGTAGGAGGAGGATATTTTGTGTTGTAAAAATAATAGTCCATTAGCTTAACGACTACATTACATTCCGACACACACACACATTCCTTCTCTCTCTCACACACACAAAACACAGAGGACCTCACAAGTCTTTAGCATACTCCTGTTAATTACTATATTTGCATTAATTTAGTTGGTCCATGCTACTTTCTCCTCCATCCTCATTTTTTCTTCGTGCCCCAGCACAAATTTTCAAATGTTATTGCTTTCACCAAATTTGTTCTTTGGGGACTAATAGGCTATCTTGGAATGGAGTAATTGAGTTGTCTCACTGTGGAAGCTCCAGCTGCAAGGAGTATTTATATAGGAAGAACGGAGTAGGGAAAAAGAAGAATAACAACAACACAACTCCCACGCCTACCAAGACTTAGTCGAGTTGAGGAAGAGAACTATGGAAAACACAGGAAAATTTGTTGCACTGCACTAAGAATCACAAGGGACCACTCAACCTTTAATGTACACGAAACTCCCTACCAACTGTTGGCTCAATGGTCCAAGACGACACACAAATGGTCCAAGACGACACGGAAATGTAGTTGTGTATGTAAATGTGTGTTTTCCGAGGGCACCATTTGTTCCTTTCCAAAATACACGTTAATCCAATATTATTAGCCCAAAGTCCAAACTCTCCAAATCGATTCTGTTTTCCCAAAAAATCAAAATACTTTCAAAATCTTCAATTTACACAACAATATCAATTTATTTGTAGATTAAATTTAAAGCCAAGATAAATTTGACAACGCCATTCCATTATTAAATATATTGGTGGTTTACCCCACCATTCTAGTATAGTGAATTTTTTTAAAAAAATCAAGTTATACTCTTTATTTATCTAATAAAGTTCTTTCCGCCCAATCCACGTACGTATGAATGAGTCGAATCAATTTCAAATGTAACAAGCCAAACTTTTGGAAAATCAAATACTCTGAAATTTTTCCCGGAAAGGTCGGACAACAAAACTACACAATAAATTTGACGCTCAACTACATTCCAAGTCAACTTGGTCAAAATAGTTTGGGAGCTTGACTTTCACTCCTACCACAAAAAAAGTTGTGAGGATCAAGGGAGAGAGAGCGGAGAGAGAGAGAGAGAAAGCTAAATAGAGTTGATCAAACTCAATGTGAAGACACTTTTCCTTTCTGTGTAGGTACACAATAAAAAAAAGTGAAAGTCACTCTCCTTCTTCAGAAAACCATTCACCCATCATTTTATTTTATATCCTTCGTTCAACATCTCTGTGTGTGTCTACTTGTCGACTCGGCATCTACTCGAATAGAAGAGCAACAATTTTCATCCTCCGCCCCGAAAAAAGGAAGAAGGAAGGAAATAATTTTATATTATTTTATTAGTAAACTAAAAAAATCCACAGAATGATCCTAACTGAGACGTGTGTGGTCTCGCCTTATTTTTTACCAAACACAGCATTATAGAACATGCATACAAGGAGAAAGGAGGAGAAAGAAGGAGGAGGTGGAGGAATAGCAGGAAGGAGAATGGGCGTAAAAATTAACTACGACTGGGAATGTGACTATGAGAAAGCTCCAGAAGAAGCCCACAAAACTTTTCCTCGATTTACTTTTACATTTCTTACTTTCTCTCCCTCTCTCTCACTTTCTTTCTCACTATTCTAAGTATCAACCGTACAGTGTGTGTGTGTGTGTACTCGTCCCCATACACATTTGTATATTTTACACTGAGGCGGGGAGGGGAGAAGAGTATAGAAGTTGGGCTTATTTTCTTCACTTTAGAGACTGCAACCACCTAATCCACCATCCCAAGCTCTCCTATTCTACTCCACATTGAGCATTTCAGCAAATACAAATTTCTCCACACACACACACACCGAATGCCAGCTGAACTTTGTGAATTTTTAAGTTACATTGTGAATTTAATTTTCTTTCACTCTTTCTCTCGCACCTACAAGAGTGCCTGCCTCCAGTCCCCATGTACACAGTGCCTTTTGTTGTCTGCTGGATGCTGGAGGGTAAAGAGACGGATAGAGAGAGTAAAGTGGTTTGCAAGCAATTATGCAAGTGGTGTGAACAGTGGAGAGAGAGAGAAGGAAAGCAATAGAGCATAAGGCTGCATTATGTATGAGCTGGCTAAAAACCGCAGTCTTCCATGTTCCACAGTATTCAACACGACACGTCTAACTTTATTCTTTCCAATCTTTCTACATATATTTGTAAATGTACATGTATAAAAGAGAGAGAAAGTGTGTGTGTGTTTTTTGTACTGGAGACTACGAATCCTAGTTGAGCAGAAAAACCTTGTGGTTTTATTTCCACTTGATACAACAGTCGATTAGCTATAGGGTAATTTAACTTTAACGTCCCTCTTTTTTGTGTCTTTGTCAATTTATGGAAATCCCCTCATCTTCCCCTTTGTCTGTCTCCATGTAATTCATCTAAACCTCCAATGTTTCTTTTCCTTTACACAATAAAGAGATAGAGAGAGAGAGATGCTGGGGCTCTTGTATTTCTAGTGTAACTACATCAGACGCACACAAACACGCATTACGACGAGCCAGATAACAAAGGAAAGGTCTTTTGTGAAATTCCGAACAACTTTTCCTTACACCCTCGACGTATATTTGTAATATTTGCACCATTCACCATTTAACCTTTTTTTTAAAAAAACTGTATTCTCATTGAACTATGACTACTGTATGTGTACATATAGATAAAGATACAAAGTAGGATTATAGACATTACCAATTTATTCCTGCCGCAAAACAATGAAGGATTCCACACAAAAACACACACGCAGAAGACGCGTTAACCCTCGTGGGGATTCCCAAAAACACGGATTTCAGGAATATACGACGATACGAGGAAAAAACAGGATGGGGGGAAAATTAACTTTTTTTCTATTTCCGACTTTCTCCGTCCATGTCGTCCATTTAGAGAGTCAATTTTCAAATTATTGAAAGTAATTATAATGATTTGGATGAGGGGAATGTGATGGTGATACTGAATGAAGGGTTGTAATAATGGAAAAAAAAGAAAATTTGAACAAGTTTCCAGTTCTCTATCTTCCTTGTGTATGTACGGTGTTTTGTGAAGAGTAGTTTTTTGTGATTGAGATGGCCTTTGTGTAATGTGTGTGTGTGTGTGGAGAACGAATAGACTGAAAAGGAGTCAGGAGGGAAAGAACCGAGAGTCTGCCTTTTCGCCTTTTTATCGTGCAGAGTTTAGACTGTGCTCGGCATTTTATCAAAAGTTAGCTGATAGACAGAGGAACTGGGCCAAATCTTCACCTCAGCCGTTTATGACTTGGATGGTGTGTGTGTGGATGGATGTGTGTGTGCATAGACTGAGTTAACTGTAATGGTTTAGAATAGAACCCCACCCTTTAATCTACAATCCATGCGCTTATACATTGTATATTAGGGAGAAAAGAGAGAGAGAGAATGGAAAAAATGAACCAGGAAAACTAACTACAACTATACACGACCTCCGTCCAGGGTTCGTCCGTCTATTTGTTCATCCGTTATTGGATCTTTTGTTTTTGATAGAGAATGAGAAAGGGAGAGAGATACCTTGGCTCTCTTTTTTATGTATACATAATCAGTATAGTCATATCATCCGATCATCCACGTGTGTTTTCATATCATACTCCACCAAATCGTGAAAACCTCACGAGAGGGAAGTCTGCCTTCAACAAAATATGTAAAAGGGAGTGAGAATCAGACAGGGAAGAAAGCAGGCAGGCAGACACAGGCACACACACATGCATGCAGATTTCTTTATTGGCAACTCCTACACTTTTCTACCCATTTTCATCCCTTTCATTATAGACTGCACAGGACATGCATAGACAATTCGGGGATGATGCCCTCATATATTTTACATATTATTGAGTCCGTACTCTCCCACCTCGTCCGTATAAATGTGTGATTATGCATGTATGCTCTAATACTTACCTGCATGCTTGTGTGTGATTCGGGATATTTGTTTCCCACATCCACAGGTTTTCCCTTCTATAATAATACAATATGATGAATCATATACAGTGTGGCTGTACTGGGACTGTACCCACACTTTTGCTTACTTTGGCATGAATGTGTGTATAAAATGAAATACTGTGTGTCTGTGTGTGTTTGTGGAGAGAGAGAGTGAGAATATGTATACAAGAATGGAGTTTCATAGAGTAGATGAACTGCGTTGTGTGACTTGTATCGGTGCAGGAATCGGGCAATCCGCCATAGTCGGATTGCCAGATTCTTGGTCTCTCTCTCTCTCTCTTTAGTGCTTTGTTTCTAGAATTCTCTCTGTATAAGCAATGCAGATGCTTGCACACATCAAAGACTGAGTGTTTGTGTCGAATCACTAGATTTTTATGCGGGGGAGCTGTGAACTGTGTGGTGTTAAAACAAAAAAAATGAATATTCCTTTCTCTTTTCATTGGATTACACGGAAGGTAGTATAGGTAGGTTAGGTAGGTAGTATAGGAGGGGAGGACCGGTCGGTGTATTCGGATCATTGTAACAACACAATGAGAGCGAGGGAAGAAAAAGGAATTTACAATAGTAGTACACAGACACATGTGTAGACAAGGGCATTGATGCAGATTCGAATTCAGAATGATTTTATATTTTTCTAATAAACTTTAAACAGGTAAAATCGAATATTCGACTTGGAATTAAAATTCTTTAAACAATACGCTATATGCACTACACTTTTATTCCACACTGACCCCAAGCTTTGCGTATCTTCTTGACTTTTATGTGCATTGTCTGGATATATTTTCATCAGAGCTAGTCATTAATTTATGGTACAAGTTCATGCACTCCTAACTTAAACTACAAACAGGAAGTTTTCAAGAGGGTGAAATAGAATTTTCATGTCCATCTATGTCTCGGCTGTTTTTTGGATGCATTGCAGTAAATTTGCGGTTTCTCCCCTTCCCCAAAACGAAACAGCTAATATGGAATTTCTCTTTCCGCAAGGCTTCTTGTCGGCTCACAGACACGTAACCACACGTAAATCTGAGTGAGTACACTTTTCATCACACAAAAGCACACTTGTTTCAATTTCAATTGGACATTTTCGACTTTTTCTGTACTGATTGGACTGCCACTGGATTTGTTCTGAATCTTAGAAATAAATAATTGATGCTGATAAATTTGGGTGTAAATGGCTAACTATCTTTAATTTGTTAATACATTAAGTCTACTCACGATTAAATGGATAAAATCTGCGGTGAAAGATAAAAGATTAGAATGTTACAAACTTTCCCAAGTTCCTCCTATAAAAATTTGTTGCTCCTGACTGAATAAAAATTGTAAGAGAAAGTTCTGTCTCCTTCCTCCGAGACATTCAAATCATTTCCAAAAATTTGCATTCGACGAAATGGAATGTAATTGGAGAAGGAAATTTTTAAATATTTTACAGTGTCTTCATTCCAAATATTATGATGGGGGGGGGCTTATTAGCTCAAAGTCAGATCTTCTCCATCCATACTGTAGTTACACCAAAAGAAAGGAGCTGCCCATCTTTTTCCAGATGCGAGAGATACGGGCTGGAAACGAGGATTTATCCTTCAGGGAAAAATATCTAGGTGAAAGTGCTGGACTGAAAATAGGCGTCCCGCCATATGAAAACATAAAAAAAGATGAAACTAATACTTATGGTCAAACCAAGCAATTACAGTGTGTGCGTGTGTGTGTGAAGTGGGGGATGGGCTCTTGGTTCCTAACAAGAGACAAAAGAATGTGAGAAAGAAAGAGACAAAGAGGGAAAAGAAATCACCATGCTATTGCAGTAAACAGTTTATACGGGGGGAAAATTTGTGCATGAATACCATTCATATTTATTGTTTGAACAATTGTTATTATCCATCTTTGTGAGATGTTGAACCGGCTGCAACATTATTTTTGTTACAACCATCATCACTTGCTTTCTCCATTGCTCTCTCCATTCAAAAATGGGCCATTGTGAAAGAGGGAGGGAGAGGGAGGGAGAGGGAGAAAAATAAAAAATGTTCATGTTTCTTTTTATGTCTCTCCATCTCCTCTATGACCACGGATACAGTCTGTTGTAATTTTCTCTTCCTCTCTTCCTCTCTCTCTCTCCTCAGCATTAAACAATGGAAGATTCAATAATAATAGTTTGCATATTATAATACTTTCTCTGGAGAAATTATCAGGAGAACCAACAGGAAGGAAATGGAAACCATTGTCATTCCAATCGTAAAATTGTACAATTACATTCTCCTCGTAGTAGGCATTCTGTTTTTAGTAGTAGAGACAGAGGAAGTACCACAGTCAAAAAAATAATACGACTTATCTTTCTCTGCCCTAAATTAAATTTCACAGTCAGTTAATTTGAGCATAAAATTTAACATGTGAAAATAAATGAATTAATGAATAAATTATTGAGAAAATCTGCAATTCACTTTACAGTCATTAAAATTAAAATGTGTATAACTGAAGTTATAAATACGAAATAAGAATAAAGATTGAGAGTAGACAAATTTTCCATCAAAAACATTTAATTAAAAAATCTCATTTTATTCAAACCTCGTAAGAAATTCCATGGATCATCCCATGGAATGAGTCCCACAGTATTTTTTTTCTGTGTGCATTCCTGTGTTTATAATATATTGTATTGTAGTGGGCTAAAAAACTAGGTACATATAGTCTTGTGTTCAACATGTGTGTGTATCCTTATGTAGTAATACTTTATAATATATATTTAATTAAACGGAATATATATTTAATGTATTTATATGTTGACAATATATATATATATGTATATATGCATTGTAGCAGTGTATAGAAAATTTTGATTGCTTATTTTGTATCTTAAGTATCAGGTATAAAGTATGACTATCTTTCGATTTATGACCATTTTTCTTAACGATATATTCAATACTTTAAACAACAACGACTTTTCTTCTCCCCTTCACTTTCACTTTTCATTCTTATTTTAAAATGTACACACAGTATCTTAAACTCTATATTTTGGTATAGTAATAATTTACATTGTAACAGTGTAATAGTCTATTTTCCTAACAGTTGTCAAACAGTAACATTTTTCAAAAACTTGTATTTATATTTCCATACGTAATCTTAATCAACAGTCAATCATTCACATTGTAAAACCTTGTAGCCTCTTCCATCGTCTTATAAAATTAACAAAATTGTATACAAAAAAAGTACAGCACAGTCAAAGGATCTTGCCACTTAATCCACCTTCCTTCATGCTAAATATGTTTAAACAAATTGAGAATTCTCATGTTTTAAAAATGTCATACAAAATTTCCAATTTTTCATGAAAATTACATACACACACAATTTATAGACAATAGTGTTCGTCCATTTTTTAGCAGTTTATCTCGCACTGTTCTGCACCAATCACATTTTTTGGATTCCCTTACAATAGTTTTCCTTACAATTTGTAACTTACAAATCAAAAAATTTTACCCAAATGATTTCAAGCAATATCTAGGAAACTTCAGTGTCAAATGAAAATTAGTCAAAGTAGTGTAGGCCGTAAACTTTACTGTAAATGGCTAATACTAAAATCGTGTTTCGATTTTAATCTTCTTCTTCAAAAATCTTTCGTACAATTTCTCTCACAAATTTCTATGTTAAATAGTGGAAAACTTTAAAAATGGCCTTTCACAACCTTCCTGCTTTCTCCTTCATATTATTCCATACACTAAAATGAATACAATAAATTTGACTGACAAGTCTTCATAGTTCTTCTCGAATATGCCATTCATTCGTCTAAATTCTGTTTTTCTTCCTCTCTCTCATTCTACAGTCTACATTCATTGCTACATATGGCTGCATATAAAAATGTAAAAAAACGTTTAATATTTGAAAATGTTAGAGGGAAATGAATAAATGCAGTAGTATTTCGTTGCCTATAAACTACAATCGTTTTTGCACATTAAAACTCATTTGTGATTGTTGACGCCATGCAGTGACAGTAATTTACTGACTGGAAAAAGAGATGAAGACATGTGTGTGTGTACATGTGTTGATTAAATAAGTTCGTTATTTTTTGTAAGCATATTTTTTATGTTGTGTTGGTTTTAAAATATTTAAACCCAATATTGATTCTTCCCCGGTCCTTGTTGTTGTTGTTGCTGTTGTTGTTTGTGTCTCTCCGTTGTCCCTCTGAGTGTCCCCATGTTGCTCTGGTGACCATAGCTGGAGGACGGATGAGAGTGGTAGGGATGCATTTGTTGCTGATGGAATGGGTCCATGTCTAAATTCGGTTCATTAAACTGAGTTTCGTCCATGACGACATCTCGGATATCTAGCGGAGGCGGGAGTAAAGTATTTGCGATGGATCCATAAGTAAATCCGTAGGGTTCGGGAGGATCCAGTTCTTCGGGAAGCGGAGCAAAAGTATCACAAATGGGAGTTGGGGGAAGGAGAGGACACATCATGAGAGAATTACTCCCAGGATACCCGCCTCCTGAATCACTCGAATTTCCTCCTATATTTTTAAAGAAAGAGACAAGAGCATAAGAACTGGCATTTCAATAATGTGTGGGTGTAAATGTGTGTTTAGACGAGTTACCCGGGTATTCCCACTCACCTCCACTACTCCCACATAGAGGAGTGACCCGGCACTGCGGAATAGATGGAGTTGGCATTTCATTTCTGATGACTGAGGCAGAGGCTGAACAACTTGTCCATGACCCAGAGTCGGAGCGATTAGAATTCCCTACTTTGTGAGAATGTCCACCACTCGTGTGATGATGTCCATGACAATGACGAGATTGTCTTGGTGACAAGGTGGACATCATGAGGGGACGGAGGGCTGCCGTAGTCCCAGTATCTGAGTCTGAATGACATGGATCCAGGGTGGATGGTGCATAAGCGTCTATGATACCATTACTAATGCACTTTGGGTCGGATGTTGGACAACCATTGTTGAGATTTCCAACACCAACATTCCGACGGCCATTTTCATTTGGTCGTCGAGTACCGGGGGTTCTAAAGAAAAGGAGTTATCATTGTCCTCAATTTGATTATCTTAAAATTAATATTATTTTGAAGAAATATCCGAAAAGGAGAAAGCACACTTTCTCTACAAAAAGCTTTAAAAGTGGAATGTGGCTCACGGGCTGGTGCAGGAACAGCGGATCCCGACGATGAGGAAGAGGCTGAGTGTGACAATACCCCCCACGACGACAGCGACAGTGATGAGGGAATCCTTGGTCATATGTGGTGTGACAAGGAGGGTGATATCTCGCATGGTCGACGACCCCCCACCCCCACTTCTTTTGGTTGCTGGGTCAGTGGAGCCATCAGAAATAATTTGATTTTGAGTTTTCTCATCGTAGAATCGATTCTTCTCCTGCTGTTGAACAACATCTTCACGAATATTAAATTTGGCAATAGCTAATGCTGGTTGCACTCCCGGCGCTAATACTTTGAAAATGAATTCATCTGCTATAGACGTGGATGCTGGGCTCGACGAAGTTGAGGATCCTCCTCCCGCCCCCGCCCCTGAAGACGAGGAAGTGGCGGTGTAACGAAACGGAATAATTTCATTATTGTTCAAGTCGGCTGAGGACGGTGAATAGATGATGGAGCCTCGTCTCACATCCTCATGAGAGAAACGATTTGCGAGTCTTCCCACAACCTGGATTGGTTGCTGCCGTTGTTGTTGTTGATGTTGTTGACTCCCCATAAATTGTGTTGTCGTCTGTTGTTGATACGGAATTTTGTACAGAGAGCCAAATTTGGGAGGGAGAAGGATTTCGTACACTGGATTCGCCCCCGTCACTGCTGCCAATGGCGATGCATCCAAAACAGCAAGACTGAGTGTCGTCCGTGTTGACAATGATGCTGTGAAATCCGTTTCGTCCGGTGCAAGAATCCCACCCACTGCAAATCCTTTCACAAATGACCGGACTTCCTTGACTCTTTTGAGTAGTGGGACTGTGACTACGTTGACAAGCCATGCTGTGGACACGGAAGCGGAAGAAGACACACTTGTTCGTCCTACCACATCTTTAAAAGTGGCTCGGACCTCAAATGAATCATTTGACACGGACAGGTCAGTTTGGACGTAGGACAACTCACCCCTCAAAAGCTCGTAGTGTGAAAATGTTGTAGCGACTTGAGACGAAGCTCGATTTTGCCACAAGATTTTTCCATGTAGAGGGAACCGGGTAATGTTGTACAGTAGCCGGGTAACATGGCCATTTGTAGAAGAAGGGAGGTTCATAAAAGATAAAGCCATCATGTTGTGACCTTGTTGGATCCTAATTGGGGCGGACTGGGACTGGGACGATTGAAGTGTGACACGCTGGACAGGGATAGTGAGCGTGAGGGAGGCTGGAGGGAAATGACCGTCTGACACTCTCAAAGTTATCACAGATGGGGAGAGGGAGCCCGTGTGGTAGAAGATGACGCTACCCGCATCCACATCCGCCTAAAAGTAGGGAGAGAGAGAAAGAAAAGTTTTTGAAAAACGAGTACACACAGACAGAGAGAGAGAGAGACAAAAATGACAAACTTTGAACTGAATTTAATTAGTCCTTGGCTTCCCTGCCCACTTTCCCTCCTTTCCCTTCAAAGTCTCTTAACTACTAAGAAACACTTAAACACGTAATGGGTTCCGTTTCTACGAAGGAAAAGTCACAGAGAATTCTATCTCCTACTTTCTTCACAAAAAACTAACCATACCTTCGTACATCTAATCATTCTGTATACATATTAGTATGGGGAAGGAAAATATCATTAAAAATTTAACATAGTCTTTTCCCTCTTACTCCATCTCTCCTAGTCTAGTCGTTCCATGACACGCTCCTAGTCAAAGGAACACTTGGGATGGAAAAGGAGGAGAAGGGAGAGGTGGAGGAGTAATTACAAGATGCAAAAGTATGTAATTCATAATGCATCACTTGTTTCCAACCAAACCAACACTTTATGACGTCCAAATTTGTACAACCCTGTACATACCCGTTGCCTATGCGTGTCCTATACTTATACAAGAATGACTACATGTGGAAACAAGAAAGAGAGCTGGCCATGTATACGTAATGTGAAGCAGATGTTGCTGTCTGTAAATGACGGGAGAAAATTGTACATGTTGGCCAGTTTGGGTGCATTATTATAATAGAACTTACTCTTGTTAGATATATAGATGTATATACGCATGTACATTATAATATTAAGAAATAGAAAAGTGAAAGTAAGAGTAATGCAATGACCTGTGTAAAACGAAGAGCAGGCGGCAGTTGTTTGAAATTTTCAAGCTTTTCAAGCTCATTCCCTGCGTTGGGGGTCGTCATCGTCGTCGTAGTCGTCGTCAGGAACATGGAGTCCACAGCAGCTCCATCAACAGAAGAAGAAGAGGATCCACTACTACCAGAAGTAGAGGATAGCAAGAGAGCAAATCGACCGTGTGATATTGTCGACACTTCGTAGACTATGTGTGCAGGGGGAGTGTCTGGATCTGATGTCAGTAAATCGTTCCGGCTTAATTTCCTCCAGTGTTCCTGTCCAGTTCAAGAACAAGCAGAGTCAAATTGAAATGTCTTTTGTCTGTACCCTCAGCCTCTGCTCTGTACAGTACAGCAGTAGAGTCTGAGACCATGCCAGTGGCAGTATTTATACACATAATCACAGCACACACACACACAGATACACCCCTTCATGTACATAGAAACTAGGGACATTTAACGAAGCTAGAAGGACATTGAGAGAGACTTTTCTCTCTCTCTCTCTCTCTCAGCTACCAGGACAATAAAGACGATTCGAAGGCACATTTCCCTTCCCAACTTCCTTTACAATGTTTCTTCATGTCTATCTGTTAGAAAAATATCCAATCTAGAGTTCCAGGAACCACCCAATGTGGGTCATCTCTGGATCCAGAAGTTCATGATCATTTAAAATAAATATTATGTGTTCGTCGTATCTAGAATGCCCT
>WJFB01002748.1:0-16918 GCA_009870185.1 Pygmarrhopalites habei
AATAAATCTGTCGGTCAAAAAAATTAATTTCTGTCGGTCAAAAATCAAAATCGAAATTCTCTCGGTGGGGAAAATTAACACCCTTCTTAATTTCATTTGGACGGGAAATCTTTGGAATTGTAAATAAATTGATTAATTACTTAAAGATTATAAAGTTCACACACACAGACGTACAACAATACGTAATGTGTGTGTGTCTACGGCTCGAAGCATACATATACAATGCAGTACAAATGTAGTGCCGATGGCATTCTCCTTTCTCCCACATAGGACATGAAGTGAGAAGAAGAGAATGTACATTATGAAAGGGTCCATGATTCCCAAAGGGTTCCTTCGGGAGGTACAACGTGTGTGTGCCGCCAAATGAATTACCATTCGGAAAAGTGCAACCTGGACCCGATCCTGATCCAACCTGGACCCAATCCTGATCCAACCTGGACCCGGTTCTGATCTGGTCCTGATCGGGTTCTGATCCGGTCGGCTACTTTGCGCTTATCTCCCCTCATAGTGATATCACCTCATACGCCGTCCCGTCCCGGTCCCGATCGGAGCCTTATTACCCACATTAGAAAGATAGATTGTGAGGAGAAGGCTGCCCTGGCTGCCGACTTGACTGACATATTAGATAATTTAAAAAATTAAGAGTGGCCGCTATTGGCACACTTCCCACTCTCAATTTGACATGTAAATTGGATAAACAAGTAAAATCGAAGTGAATACTTCATGGTTTTAATGCTTCAACTTGGGATTAAGATTTTGACGAAATTTCAATTCTATGTCGGTGAGATTAGCATAAAGAGTTGAACACGGGAGTGGGAAATCATGAATTAACTTCCCTTGTGTAGGAAAAGACCTACTTACATATTTATTATGTAATTAATTGTGCAACAATTCTCTGCTCAAGTACAAAGTGTAGCTGACATGAAGAAGAACACAAAATTGAAAAAGGATTGTGTGTACTACTGTGCACACGGCCATAGGCAAATGATTTTTTCTGGTGTTTCTTGTCATGGTCCATATTTCAAGGTGACCGCGTCCTTCGTTTCCATGTCATGTCATGTCGTGACAACACGTCTTCTTGACTCCATGAATTTGACTAAGAATTATTGAATCAGTGCTAGATTGATGGATAACAGCTTCTCTGCAAACAGTTTAAATGGATAATTATAGTTGCCACTCATGGCAGTTTACATGTGTGTGTGTGTTTATGAAAATTGTGTATTTGAACAATGAAAAAATAATTTATTTGACATCCAGTGTAAATTAATAATAATTCTATTTTTCTTCTGCACAAAAGATTACAAGAAAAATTAATCAATTTGTACAGAAGATATTTTCACTGCACAAAATGTAAACCTCGGCATCAAATCATGAAGAATGAAATGTAGATCACTGAAAAATGTCTTTGGGTTCAAAATATTTCGATTTATTTGCCTAGATTCCCTTTTAGACAAGCTACACAATTTCTTTGGGGTGTCTCAACATTTCTATAACTTTCTCCATTGAATTTTTGCAGTACTTTTCAATTGTACCATTAATTAATTTTTTGTTTTTGCACAAATTAATTTGCATTTATTTTGAAAATAATCCTTCCCATTCATTTCATAGTTTCCCAGAGTAATGCTAATGCACACACACGCAAATGTCCATCATACCTTTTTTCATTATCAAAGTATATCGTATAGAGCCGTAAAAAACGAACGTGAATTTTCTCCCAATTTTCCCTCACAAAAATGTGATAGCTTCATTTTCATTCCGACTTTGCAGTACTAACCAGTAGTAAATAATATCGTGTTTAATTTCCCTCTTTATCTACATCCACATTCACAACGACAGTCACATTTTTTCATTCAAATTTTCCCTGCCAAAATTATATCTACATAAATCCCTCTTTATGTCCTGTTTCTCATAATATCTCTTCAATAATTAAATCCTAATTTCCCATAATGTTCTCCGTCATGGCTACTCGCCACGTGGATCACAGAATGTCATGTTAGATTGTCAGGGTAATGTCGTAATTATTACATCTCAATTCTCATAAACCTCCTCCAAATCACCTCTACCATTTTTCTCCACAACGAGCACAACAACGACAAGGACAACAGCAACATCACATTATTCCCTTGACACACCATGACACACACACATCACAAGTATTATATAATCAGCCGTAATCGAAATTACAACCCGTGCTGTTATATAATTAGAAAATTACATGTAAAATCCTGTACGAAGCATTGCATGCTTTATTAAATGGAGAGCAAATCATCTGATCATAATTTTGGACTTTTACGGTATTCCGTCTCTCAATTACACTCCTTCCTGTTCCCCCCTCTACACATACACACACACACACGAGAACATAAGCTCTTCACAAATTATTCATAGTATTAACGACACACTCATTCATTTTTATCCCCCGTAATTACTAGTTGTGAGTCCGTATAGCCCTAGTCTCCAATTAGCCCGACTTTCTCTCTCTCTCTCTCTCTCCTATAACTTATAGTGTATCATGTTGTGGTGTACGTGTGTGTGTGTGTCAGTCCCCAATAAACATTTCATCTTCTCTCTCTCTCATCTACTCTCTCTCTCCCATTTCGACATTAACTTTCTCTCGTTCACCTTTCTCTTGAGTGAGTGGAATTGCAAACTGTTCCGCAACCAATTTCAACTTTCCCCCCAAAATTCTTTCTCCATTTCACAATCTTTCCTTTTCTCCTTTGTTTACCCTCTCAATTTTTTCACAGTCGACCCAGCTAAAAACTCTTATTTATTAGTAGCAGAACCACCAGCACACACACACACGCTGTACACACCCGGTACTCTGTACTCGTGCATGGATTACCTCTAAACCTTCATTAAAGAACGAGTGAAGGGAAAATATTTGTATGTAGAGCATATACGTCTCTCTCTCCCGTGTGTGTGCATGTATGTTACAAAAGAGTAGTACAACGTGGAATGAAAAATTAATGAAATTGATCGACTCCATCTGACAATTTTGTGCAAACATTACACTAACGCTAACGTTAGCCAGAGCTTAGAGCAGGTGGCTTGTTGCGTGTCCATGGGAAAAAGAGTGAGGAAATGTGTGTGTGTGTGTGGATGGGTATGGTTCAGCTCTCTCTCTCTCTCTCTTTCCACATTCCTTTATAAATAATTAAACCTCACTCCGCGGCAACTCAACTTTATCTTTATTTTGAGTCAGGGGCGGCGGTCATCTCATTCTTAAAGTAAAAGCAGTGAAAGCAGAGCGGGGAAAAGAGATTTTCACTGTTTATACAGTCTCAAGTGTTTTTTACTCCACTCTCTCTCTTTCCCTACTTACCATATGCTAAGATTTTTTTTGGCTCCGTTCCTCCCTCATTACTATTACACTGATGATTATTACCGTGCAAAGTACGCGTATGCGGCATCCTATTACTCATACCCTAAAATTTGTGCAGTCCTCTTCTGCCCTTAGACAAAGGCTGAGAGGAGGCGAAGGCGAAGGCTACGCTAAAGCCTGTGGAGAAAGTGAGGTGAAAGTTGTACGTGTAAATTAAATTTTCAACCGGGGTTTCAGCTTTCTCCCTCCCATTTCCCACTTACTTTCTTTCCCTGCCCATTTTCTTTCGAGAGAGAGAGAGGGAGTTTGTGTGTGTGTGATATGTACACGACGTCGTTCATTCCTCCCCTGATTTGAAAGGTTCTTTAGTTGACTTGGCTGTCCGCAGGGGAAAGGTCCTTCTTCCGTCTGACGAGTGGAGAGGGATTCGTTCCCAATTCACACACACACAAACACACACATACAGGACTCCAGTGACTGGAGAGAGTGAACAGTACACAAGGCTTTTGGACAGGGAAGTATTGAAATTTTGGACAGTCCCTTTCATTCACTCATTGTCTAGTGGAGAGAGAGGAGAGGGGACAACACACGAGGTAAAGGAGAGGAGAAAGGAGAGAAAGGTAAAATTTTGTTTTGTATGTTTGTGGTGTGTGTGTATAATAATGGAGAACAGAGAGAGAAAGAGAATGAGTCACAGTTAAACATTGTGGAGTAATAATTACAATTTCGGGGATTATTAAAGAATCAGACTGTATTATTAAAGTAATAGAGGGTAAATGGATATGGAGAGAGTTACACAATTTTGGGTGATTGTTCAACTATTGAACAATCGTGTGTGTGTGTGTGTGTGTGTGTGTGTTTGTGCAGTGAAATATTTTTAGTGGATGAGAGAGCGAGAGAGAAAGCTAGCTGTAGGAAATTTGGACGGGTTTTTGGAAGAGTAAGAAAAAATATTTAGGTTGATCAAGTTGTATTTTATTTTTAAAAAAAGTTAGAGAGAGATTTTGAAACTTTGGGTAATATTTTTCAAAATTCCTGGCTAGAAATACGTTTTAAAAATAAGAATTAGGTCATGTCAATTGTGAAATAGAATTGCTTCTAATTGTGAAACAGTTAATAAAATATTTACTGGAGTCCGAGTTCAAATTCTGAAAAGTTAATTAAGTAACTGTCAAGAATTTTGAGTGTGTACATACATGGTTGAGGTAACACAATATTTGCGACACACACACACACACAAAACTTGTGTCTGTGTGTGTGTCACAGAAAAGATGGAATTAAACGAGGGCAAATGTTTTCAAAATGTTGTTCGATTTTTTTACTGTTGAAAACTTGGACGGAAACTGGAAGTATAGATTCAAAAGTTTTCAAAGTTGAAAATAAATTTTTCTGAATTGTCACAGTTGCTTAGCCTGACTTTTGGATTTTCCTATATTTAATTTTAAAATTTTAAATAGTGAAAGTAAAGGAAAAATTGAATGACAAATTCTCACTGGATATTGAATTTAAAACATGCGGTTTTAGGCTGGAACTTTCTGCCAATTGTTTTTCAGTAACGTAACCTTTTGTAAAAAAATAGGAACAATCGACGCCATATGACATGCATGTATTTAATTATTGCTGAATTTAGAATTAGAGTTGGTGGCTCTACGTATAATTTTGATTTAATCAAAATTGCTTGTGGAAATTCTAGGATCGAAAATGGATCGAATTGCGGATGAAATATTTATGAAGTACGACGACGACAATTCTGGATTCATTGACGAGACTGAGTTGATGGTGATCATGAAGGATCTGTACCCATACATAAATTTCAGTAAAAAGTACGTGGACACCATCCTCGTCAAATTCGATGAGAACAAGGATGGTGTGCTGGATCGATTTGAATTTCGCTCTCTCTACGCTTTTGTGCGGGAGTCAATTCCACCCGCATAATCTTGATCAGAGGTGGACAAAATGGACCAACTTGACTTCGGACCATATTAATTACTTTTGACTCAGAAGTTTTGAGGGATCAAGCTAGTAAGTCGCCAAGTAAATTCTCTTTAATTTTATTTGTGGGTGTGCAGATTTCTCACAGAAACGTCCCAGTATTACAGAAGTGAGAAATTAGTGGCGCCCCGAACGGGACTGGGACGTCTCGTTTCGTCCCGGTTTCATCTCATCCGAGACGACGTTGTCTCGGAGTGTCTCGGAGTAATGGTTAGTATAGAACCGAGCCGAGACAAGAATTAAAAACTTTTTTGACCGGGACGAGCTCAGACGGCCCAAATTCCGTTTTGTCCCATTTGGAGCACTCGAGAATTTCCAGTGGAAATTATTCAGAGTATAAATTACCTAATTAAAAGTTGTGGTTCTTTTAGAAATAGAAATGGACGGTGTGGTGTGTGTACAAGTGACTTTTCCAAACTTCAACAAGGAAGGAAGTGAAAGGAATCAATTCTACATTTAAACATCTTTGAATAATTAAAAATAATTTTGATGGATTTCCTGAATGATTTGACTTAACTGAATTAATTTGGGAGGTGTTTAATTACAATGGAGTGAGGATGAAAGTGTGATGGATTTGTAAAAATTATGTATTCGACTTGTATTTTTATTCTCTCTACTGTCTACCGTGAACCGCGTGTGTAATAAATAAAGCTATGGAGTGTATCGTAGCATACTGAATTGTTACATGGCTACAAATAGCATCTGACATTTAAAAAATTCTCTACCGACTTTTAGGTAACAATTATCAGTGAATTATCAACGTTTTCTGGGTTTTCTCCGTCGGGAAAATTAGCCAATTTCCACCATGAAAAAAAATTCTAAAAGGATGAGTTTCAGATTTTCGAACAATTTTGTATTCAAAAATGTTCCAATTTCTACAAAGGACCACTGAGATTTTTTAAGCTTTTTCATGAAAGTTCAGATTCAGAAAAAAATAGAGAAAACTTTATAAGAGTTACTCAGTTACAAATAATTTGTATTGCACAATTTTCCCCTCTGCTCTCCACACAAAATAATCCCACTCCTCACCTTTTTTAATTAACTCCATTAACAAATCTCTTTCAACGAGTGCAGTGCATTCTTTATTAATTGGCTCAACTTAATTCCAGTTAATACATATTACGGCATGAAGATGAAAGTTTCAATTTGCGATTCACAAATCATCTTCATAAATAATCCCTGGTACAGAATTTATGAAAATTGATTTGTCACTCATAATTTCATTGTTCACTCCACACACACACACACACACACACACACAATGTAAAGTGAAAGATTCAAAAGTTTCGAAATGGTGGTCCCCAGTGATTTTGGTCTTAAATCAATTTTAACTAATTATGTACACCCTTTAAGTGTTCAAAAAAATCTTTCATTTCTATTTCATGGATCATAAATCCTCTTCCTTTTTCATTACAATATTTGCATACAGTCATAAATTGGACCATACAATTTTATTAGCTCATCCTCTTCTCTCATATTCTACAGTTTCTGTCCACTTTTCCCGCCAAAGGTTCAAATCGTGTTTCCTTCTGATCAATCTGTTCATGAACTCAGCACCCACTGCGATTCCAATCTGTTGTGGAACCCTCCCTGCGTGTGTGTGTGTACAAGTAGAGAGAGAGTGTAATTTTTTAGGAAATGGCACATTTATAACCCTGTCCTCCCTCTCTCTTCATCAACCTGCCTGCATAAAATCACACACACACACACACATGTAAGTAGCGGAAGCACAAAACTGCAATGTTATATGATTACCATCGCCTCAGTCCAAAAAGAACTCTTCTGACTCTACAAGGGCAAACGATTGAAAGGGGAAAGAATGCATTACACATTTGACACACATGGATGTGTAGATCGAAACAAAAGTACTCCTCACGTGTGTAGATCTACACAGTGTGCAAAAAAGTACTCACATGTGTGTATCATGTACACACACAAGCAAATGCACTGCTACTCCACTTTAGATAATCTACTCAATTAATAATTGTTGAACAGTTTGACCCTACGTGCAACTAACGTGGAAGAAAAACTGTCAATCGAATTGGTCCACTTGCATCTCAATTCGCAATTCTGCAGAGGTCCAAATAATTTAGACCAAATTCCTCCACTCTGACGAGCGTAGAATTTCAATTTGCAAAATGAATCTTGTCAAATGAAATTCAAGCTAAATTATTTAACTACTAGAAAAACTTTGAAAATAATTCAGTATTATGACACAACCCCTTTTTATACTAGAAAAAGTTTTTCTGAAAAACTAACAATTTTTCCAGTTACCGTTAAATATAAACTAAATAACGGCGGAATTAGTCCAGTTCTGTTTCTTCCTACCAAAAATTTGGCATTAGATCACGTGCTCGCAATTCATCATGTTTCTTTTGTAAAATAAAATTATTTTCTCACACTTTTTGTCAGAGCGGACAAGGACAAAAGTCCGTTCACACACACAGGCCGTATTAATGCTAATAATTTGCATGTTGTAAGCTGTAATTTAAATAATTTTGTAAATTAATAGCTTCAAATTGTACTCCAATAAATTAACTGTTCCATAATCCAGTTACGAATACACGCGGTTGAAAAATGTGAACATTTTTTCTTCTTCTAAATAAATCATAATAATTCTGCAGAGAAGAAAAAACAATTTTTGTACTCAATTTTTGTGTTCAATGAAAATTATACTTGACTACCGCCTCATTTTCTTCACTAAAATTTTAATAATTAACTATTAAAGCAGCTTTAATAAAGCTCAATATCTCTCTCTTCAGTTTAACATACAAAGTCAATTAGGCCTGTCACTTAAATTAGTCAATTGTCACTATTCTACTTTTACAGGGAACTACTTTTTGTTCCCCCGCAGTGAAAGAATAGAAAATTAAAATCCAAATTATGCATTCCAAAATTTCAAAAAAAATCCTATAAATACTTTCCCCTTCCTTTTTTCCCTGACTAGTGGACATCTTAATTGAAACCTAATTTCTCAATTTCCCTCATTAACGACATAAATCACAGAATTTGACATCAAATCTTCCTTATGAAAAATGGCGAACGTCACATTTTTTGTCATGTGACGTGTTGCAAAGTGTGAAGCTACACAGTGTGTGTGTGTGAGCACAGCATCCATTTTTTTGCAAATTATTCCTGTACAAGATGTCAAGATGATGTAAATGGGGTTGCCACTACAATACAATCGCAGTGCAATGCCACTGCAGTGCAGTGGACGGAGGGAGTCAGGGATGGAAAGAGATATTTGCAAGAAAAATTAATAATTAAATTGCACATGCAAATAACACATAAAACGAATCATTATTCCCACAATATCAATTTC
This sequence comes from Pygmarrhopalites habei, assembly GCA_009870185.1. Lineage (NCBI taxonomy): Eukaryota > Metazoa > Arthropoda > Collembola > Symphypleona > Arrhopalitidae > Pygmarrhopalites > Pygmarrhopalites habei. The sequence goes on from WJFB01002748.1 coordinate 8,640, forward strand.
TTCTTCTGCAAATCCCACAATACAAAAGTAAAGCGTGATGAAGATGTGTATGAGAACCCACGTGCCTCTCTCTCCCTCCACTCTTTTTAATGACATTTGGAATTTATTGGCATTGAAAACACACACACACACACACATTTCATGCACATTCCCAATTTTTTTTGCTCTGTCAAGTAAAGGCAAGAAAAGCAACAATGAGATTCGATGACAGATAAAAAAAATGGACAAGTACAAAATAAATGAAAAAACTTTGACAGATCGTTACCTCATTTACCTCTCTACATAACATGCTTTATTCTACTTTACTACACACACGTTGTGGAGGGAGAGGAGAGCGAGAGGAGAGGGAGGCGATTGACAAGAGAGCAGAGTGTGTGTGTGTGTGGATCTTGTAGAGCAAGTTAAAGAATGGAAGGGTTAAAAAAATGACTCAACACTAATAACAACAACAAGAGCACACACACGTGCATACACAACACACACACACACACGTGCATACACAACACACACACACACACATGCACACACGACACACACACGTTTTCCTTTACATCTTACTTGACTTTATTGTGCTAATACAAAAATAGTTGGGTTCATAATTATTTTAATAAAAAATAATAATGGATTGATGAACAACCAATTTGCATAGTAAAATTCACACACACACACACACGTAGTAATAAAATCCGTCCATCCATCCTCACACCCCTATCACAATTAACTTTAAATGAGGAGGAGGAGAAGGAGGGAAATACAATATTATTTACTACATACGCTGTTCAACTACAAACGGCAGGGTAACCAACAAATGGGGAGGAAAACGTGTGTGTGTGTACAAATTGTAGAGAGAGAGAGAGGGATGATGTATTGCATAATGGAGCTTCTGACCATTTATATTTATTTATATGATTAAAAATTCATGTTGGCCATGTGTTTTCCCTGTGCAGTGTGTCACACACACACACATCGTGTGTTACATCCTAGTAGCAACAATGTAGTTGTTTGGTGTTATTGTTGTACAGAATTCTGTGTAGTTTTCTTTTCATAAATTTAATTATTATGGTTTCCCTCTGGCCTCCAAAAAAAGTGAATATTTGTAAAGGCTATTAACTCTCCGCATTTCCATCCTTTCGCTCTCATGATGAAGAACTCAATTTTAAATGGACCACTCCGTCCACACACACACACCATTATTATTATTATTATGAATGCATTTAACTAGAGAATTTAATATTAAGTACAACTTTTGCTGTACAAAGCAGAAAGGGAAAAAAGGACAATGTGAGAAGGATTGAGGAAGGAGGCACACACATCTTTTTGTACACGCGGCACTTCCTCTCAAAAACTTAATGCACAAAGTAGGGATAACATCTCAGTCAGGACACGATCCTCATTTGACTACTCTGGGGCTCAGAGTTCGAGGCGAGTACGCAAAAATGCAAATTTTGAAAAAATTATTTTCATTGAATTACCCAGAGGATGTTTTGCAAAAATTATTTGCACACAATTTTTGCGACCATTTTGAATTAATTCTAGAATTTGGCATCTAAATTCGTAAGGTAGGTTGGCGCATTTTTTTAAAAAATGTCAGATTATGCTATCCATTCATAAGTGGAAAAATTTGCCAATTGGCCAAATCTGGAGAAAGGTGGAGAAAGCCGATGCGCGTCGGAGGAAATTTATGACGTATGTGTGTGTGTGGAGAAAGTTGGAGAAAATTTTGCTGGACTTTTAACAAATCATTTGCAAATATGGAAGGATTCTGCATGTACGAATTTTGATTGCATTTTGGGACCCTTTGCCGTTCTCGTTCGATTCTGGAACGATTCATCTCAACTGAACTTGACAAACTGAAAAAAATACATAACAATCAACGCCTCATTATAATCCCTGCACTTCACACTCACACGGATCACCTCCCATTTGCCCATATTGATATAGAGCACTACACTCTCACTCCTCACATGCAAAAATACCACGTGGGTGAATGGAGCTCATTGATATCTGCGTGTGTGTGTGTTTGTATGTCATACCTATACACCATGTGTGTGTGTGTGTGTATCTCCCTAATCTTTACTGTGCATTCAGCTCCAAGTACAAACGATGCAGTCACGATTATCAGCTCATACATAACAAAGCAACTTTACACTGGAGGAGGAGGATACACACACACACACAACACAGGCACACACTCAGAACTCGTTTTTCTTGCATTTTTTTGCATCCTTTCAACTTTCCATTCTTCCCCATGCACTCCTCTCCCTCCCCTCGCTCCCCTCCACACAAATACACAATCCCTATATCTGTACCATTGCAGTACCTCAATGCATAATCATGTGTGCCTATTGTTGTGTGTGTGTGAAGCTCACTCGGTCATTCGAGGCACGTGAGAGAGTACACTATCATAATATCTGGATTGATCACACAATGTAGTCATTACTTTTGAACACTCACACACACACACACAAGAATGAACGTAAATGCATAAGAGTGGGTTGTGGGTTGCACATTTGAGATGAATTATGGCCTCTTCATCTCTCTCTCTTTGGGTGAGTGAAGCGTGTGAGTTATTGAGGCTTTAGATTGAGCGAAAGGTTTTTTCCCTATCCATTTCATTTCATTCTTATATAATTTCTCAGGATGAATGGAAGGGGCCTCAATCTCTTTTCTTATATAAAAATCATGTAAATGAGTCCACACCACACACACACACACAACACACTACAACATACACACAGCACACAACACAAAATACAACACACAAGAGCGTTCAATGACAGTTGACACTGCTCACTCCACACACATCAAATTGTACTCTAGTTTTACTTGTGTGTATGCGTTATGTGTATATCTATGTATACGTGTGTGTGTGTGTGTGTGTGTGTGTGTTGTGTGTGTGTGGAAGAGTGGGTCACTCAAGTTGAACCACCTCAGTTCAAAATGAGGAAGGGCAGAATGCAATTCAATTAGTCCTACATTAAGGTCAATAATTACGGAGTAATATTGTTATAATCAACAAAAAGTACAACTACACTTGGTCCTACACCCTCCCTTGTGTGTGTGTACTGTATACTGTGTTGTGTGTGTGTGTTTAGCATGGTGTTTATTTATTTTTTTGGATGTGATGTTTGGTGGTTGTGGAGAGGGGGAAAAGAGCCTTGATGATGCACAAAAACGTGCATTCAACAAACCACGTTTGTGAAGCTTTGGTCATTTCCTTCTCTCTCTCTATTTTGTAAATACACACACGCTCCACACACACACACAGTTATTGGCCTATTGACAGCTGTCAAATTCTACCATTTCCCTTTCATTTTGTGCATCCTAGGAATAATTCCCAGGGTTGACTAGGTCAACTCCTCCTGCAGTAGGATAGAAGATTAGGGTAGTGTGGTGTTTGGTGTGTAGTGGTGTCTTTTCTTAACTAGTGTGTGTGAAGAGGAGGAGGAGAATTGTGTGTCAGAAGGGATTTTGACATTAGAGAGAGAGGAGAGGAGACAAAAAAAGAGATAGGCAAAAAGTGAATTTGCGGGCGGATATTCGGTCGTAAAATAATTAAGGGTTAATTAGCTTGGCAAAAAAAATTATAGGTGATTAGACAGGGAAAAGAAGGAAGGGAGAAGGAAGGGAAGGACAGGGACTAATTAAGGGGTCTTTTTGTTGTGGTGTATTATTAGGTGTAAAGGGAAACAAAATTTGATTACTGGTTTTTGATTGGGACATTTTTTGTGGGTGGATTTTGAAAGAAGGGATTTTTGGGAAGGGGCAATTTTTTTGAAAATTTGTAGGGAGTTTCAAGGAATTTTTAATTAGGATTGGGGATGACTGGAGGGATAGTTTGAATTTGTACAAATTCTGAAATTTTTTTTACAATTTTGTTCACTGCAGAAAACATATAATTTTTTAAAAATCCATTCCAAAATTTAGTTTTAATTTAGTTGAATTTTCTGTTGAAAAATTATTTAGCATTTAGTAGGAATTTTAATATTGAACGATTTAGAATTTTTTTTGAAAAAAAAGTACAGCGTGAATTAAAATCATTGATTCAGCTTCGTAGAAATATGAGGGGTTCACTTATTTCCATCTTGGTAGGTCTGACCTTTGACCTGGTCATAGCACAGGAAGGGACAGGACGTGGTGGAACAGTGGGATACACGAGGCAGTCCATCATTTACAATTATCGTCAAGGTCCAATCAATACAATATATGACCAATCAGGGAATCCAATTGGTCTTGAATTTGGACCACAAAGAGGAAGTGTCCTGAGCCCTTCACCTTTTGTGGTCAACCACAATGACATTGGCGGTGGTACTGGCGGTGGTACTGGTGGTATTGATGCCAGTAACCATGGTGGTGGTAGTTCGGTTGAAGTAGGAGATATTCAGAACCAGTTGTCATCTTTTGATAGTCCTCAATTGGCTGCAGCACCTTTACCCCATCTACCGTACGATGATGACAATCCAGCGCCACCCAAAACGTACCACAGCTGCTATCGACCATGCTCCATGGATCCGGGTAAATTTTCTTTCTATAAACCTCTTGTCAAAAATGTCATCCAGTCTTGTAGCTCACATTTTTGAAAAGATGAGACCCTTCACTTAAGGGCCTTAAGGGACTATTAGAAAACGAATCCGTATTGTAGGATGAAATGAGTTTATAAAAGATTTTTGAATTTCCAGCCACCAAAATGACATGCAGTTACAATTTCACGGTGGCCAACTATTTCGTTCTGTCTCCGCCTCACTGTGAGTCAAAATTCATTAAAAAACAGCCAAAAAATTTTTTGCTAAAAAAATTGAAATTTTCAAATTTTGAATGGTATTTTTGGAAAGGTGGTCAATGTCCTAATGTGACGGCTGATTGTTATCGTTACGGATGCTTGGCAGCGGATGGGAGACAAAGGGTTGTCACTGTCGTCAATAAAATGCTTGGAGGGCCACCTATAAGAGTATACAAATATTTTAAAATTTGTTCTGAAAAATTGAAAAATTATATTGAAAGTTAATTGGATGAAAAGGATTTGATTCAACTGGTAGAATTTGTTGGATTGGATTGGTTGTAGGTGTGTGAAGGGGACACAGTGGTAGTGGATGTGAAGAACAAATTGGGAGGTCAAGAGACTACGATTCATTGGCATGGGATCCATCAACAAGGGACACCTTTCATGGACGGAGTAAGTCTCCATCATAAAATTTGTAGTTTTTACTGATGTATCGATTAAATCCAATTTGACTCGTAAATTTTGAAAAATATTTACAGGTGCCCAATTTGACTCAATGTCCAATCACTCAAGACACCACTTTTAGGTAAACTATCCTTAAATTATGTAGTTTTCCAATTAATCACTAAATATTATTAATTACATTTTTGGGCGTAGGTACCAGTTTGAAACTACAAAACCCGGTACGATTTAAATAGTTTATTTTCATAGTTATTTGACAGAGGATCACAAAATAATTTACGAATATTTTTAAAAATTTGAAATCGACTAGGAACCTACTTCTACCATAGTCATGCTGGAGTTCAAGTAAATTCAATTCTAATAGAAATTTTATGTAAATAAACATCCAAGAATTGTAATAATTATTCGTAATTAATTACTCGGTACTTTCTCTTCTCGTTTTTTGTAGAGAGCGGATGGAGTGGCTGGAGCGCTGATTGTAAGGAGAGCACCAGAAGTGGACTACCATCGTCATCTCTACGATTATGATCTAGCTGACCATGAAATCATGGTTTGGGATTGGTTGTCTGAACTCTCCATCGTCGGTATTACATCTTTGTTTCCATTGTCTTAATTAAATATAAAAACCAAATCAGAGTGGCTTGGGAATGTTCTGTAGATTGTCATTTCATGTGGGCACTCCTTGAGCCAAAGATTACAAAAAGTTTTAAATTGTTCTTATGAAAAACTATTTCATTGAGGGGAGGTATGCAGTATAATTCCCATTTTTGTAACTCACAGTTAATTCAGTTAGGACGTGGGATTCACATTAAATTACTCGTTTGTGTGTGCGTCATATTTTTGAGAGGACAGCTTAAAAGATCATTTGATTTTGATTAAAAAAATACGTAATGTCAAACATATTCAAAGACACAAGCATTAACCCACAGTCCAATTTGTTGTATTACAACTCGTGCAAACACATTCCTTGTGTCACACAAGTTGTGTGTTCATCTGTAATGAGAGAATCTGAAGATTTTGTCCCACAGTCGTACAAAAATTTAGTTTTTTCGTGTTTATATAATATTTATATAATAATTATAATTTGAATCATTTATGGTTTTTACCAGAATGAAGGCTTTATATTTCATTGCCTTTATTAACGTGTTAAGAACAGGCACACACTACACGTCACTCTTATGGGAACTTAAAATGAAATGAAATCTCTTAATAGTTATGTAACATTTATTCTATGCTGTGTAATAACTAGTTTACATCTCATTTATGCAGGACACATCCGAGGTCATGTGACAGATGACCGAGAGCTCCCACGATCTATTTTGGTCAATGGTAAAGGGATTCCACCTGGATTCTTTGACAATTATCAACCATACGATGTGAGTCTGTATCATTTTATTAAACGTTAATTATTAATGAATCAAATTAATTTAAATACCAATTACGGTGACTGGCAAATCGTCAGTGACAATTACACAATCGTTGCATCCATACGAAATACGAATATAAAATTTATCATTGCTTTCTTCACTTTCTCCTCTCTTTTTCTCTGTAGACACTGCAAGGACGAGGAATCCCGTTTGTCCCCATAGAAGAATTCAGAGTTCAACAAGGATTTTCTTACCGATTCCGGATCATTAGCAATGGAGTCACTCTCTGTCCAGTCGAATTATCTATCGAGGTAAATTATCTGTAGTTCAAGTCTCCCTCCAAATTCTCTACTATTCTCTATTGTATTGTGACATACTTTCTCCAGAACCACCCAATGCTCGTCATCTCCTCGGATGGCTTTGACGTCAAACCTGTCTCTGTCCAATCTTTTGGTAAAAAATTACTTTAACTATTATCTGCAGAAATGTCCACCAATTTTGAAACTCCCCTAAGGGGAGTCCCCTTCGCTAGATAACAATTTACACAATTTTTTCGTAGTGATGCATGCGGGAGAAAGATTTGATTTTGTGCTGACCGCTGACCAACCGATTGGTTCTTACTGGATGAAATTCCGTGGACTTTTGGACTGTAACATGACGAGTACTTTCCAACTTGCCCTACTCAATTATGAAGGGACTCCAGTGGGGGCCCTTCCAGATCATACCATTTCAACTTGGGTAGCCTCTGCTCCTGCACCCGGTTTTGTAATAAATTATTACCAATTTTAATTTGATTAATTGCTTTATTTTAAAAAAAATTTTTTTTTTTCGAAAAATGTGTCATTGTAATTAAGAATTGCTTTCAAAAACGTGCACAGCAACTAAATCCACTGGACATGGGTTCAGAGTCTGAGAAGTCAATGACGATAGCAGAAATGTCAAGTGTACAAGACGACGATCCAGAAATTATTGAACGAATCCGACCTGACCATCAATTTTACGTTAGTTTTGACTTCAATCGAGTATCAAACGTCAATTTTGGAGTGGATCATAAGACACATTTCCAAAAATTGGTCAAAGAGAAAAGGAGGGATCAACAAAAAGGAATTCAGAGGGAGAAAGTGAACCACTTCTTGCCACAATTAAATTTTATAACCCATTTGATGCCGAGTGCACCTCCCCTTACACAACCAGAGACTCTAAACTACCTGGACACTTGCAATGAACAAACGAAATTGGCTGAGAATTTCAATTGTACAAAGAGGATTTGCAAATGTACACATCTTCTCAAGGTTACAAACGACAAGGAAAATTCATTGCGTAATTAGGCACAATAATTTTTCAATATTTTGAATTTCTTTTTCTTGAAGGTTGCACTCAATTCCATCGTGGAAATTGTACTAGTAGATCGGTAAGTAGAGAATTAAACTTGGTCGTTGATGCATTTTTGAATTTTTAAAAAACTTCACTCGCCTTGTGTGACACAAGTTGTGTCCACATTTTGTGACATGAAAATAAATTCATTTGTATGTGTGTGAACTGTGAGAGTGTAGATGGATGAAATGTGTGTGAGGGACAGAGGAGGTCTCCATCGAAAGGGAAGCTGTGAGTGGAGTACAGTCAACTTGGGTGGTCCCCATTGGAAAGAGGAATCTCGTAGGCCAGGCTCAATGCTACACATTGTCTGCAAGTTTTTCCCATTGAAGGGCCACCCAAGTTGACTGTACTTC
>WJFB01002749.1:0-16907 GCA_009870185.1 Pygmarrhopalites habei
TGTTGACTCTCCACACACACACACACACACACACACACACACACACACACACACACACACACACACACACACACACACACGAGATAGGAGGAAAACCCCGGTGAGGCATAAAAACAAGTGTAAGGTAAATTTATAAGTCTTTCTCCTTCTCGTACGTTGTAACGTTCCTCCAATTATATTACATAATATGGTTACACACACTCACTCACACTGCACCTTTAAATAAATACATTTTTATTTGATTCCCCCTCCCATCCCTGTTGATTACTAAATGATGAACAGCGCTGAAGTTACATTATAATGTGCTGAGGGAGGAGGAGGAGGAGGAGGGCTGCCTGATTTTCATTCTGATTCGAAGGAGCTGGAAAATACAAGTTGGACGTAGTTGTGGTTGTGGTATAGTAAATTGTCTGTATACTCAATACTCTCGTAGGGAATAAGGGAGGAGGAGGATAATTTGACTGGGTGACGCTGGCTAACAAGACTGTTAGGGTAGAGAGGGCTATGAAATTAAAACCAGGGGGCCCAAGGGCTCTCTCTCCAATGTTGTTGTTGTTGCTGTTGCTGTTGTAGTGGTGTAAAAAATATATGTATCTGCATGTAAGGGAGAGAGAGAGGACGGTGTAATTTCATGGTCCATTCTCTATTGTTTTTCTCATTCTTCTACTACAGTTTCTGTCTGTAGAGGCGTCTTCTTCTACTCCGTGTAATTCTAATTAATCTATATGGGTGTACATACATTTGAGAGTGTGTGTGTGTAGAGTGAGAGCAGGCCATGTGTTTGCATTGAACATTGAAATAAATAAGGCTTAACTTAATTATTGACTGGTCTGACGTGGTGTTGGGAATAAAAGAGGGGAATTCTTCTGTGTGTGTGTATGGTATTTACAGTTATTCCGTTTTTTTCCCACTTGATCCAAGTTCATTTACTTGGAAATCCCAAGTTGGGATGGACCGGGAGGACGAGACTCTGATGAAATGTCGGAGAAACTTGTGGGTTTTTCTGGTCTTTGGATTTTCATACCGGCAAAACAGGATAAGGAATAATTTTTCCGAATATTGAGCCCAGGGATCGGTGGATTGCTCCATCGGCGTCCAAGTGTGACATTAATATTACGTGAGAAATGTATTAATATTTTTATTTTTTGAAAATGAATATATCTGAAGAATCTGATTGACGCTGGATCCCACAGGATTTTGAAAAAATGTGAACGGCGTCGAGTCAATACAAAAATTAAAATTTGTATTTCTCCTTCCAGCTTTAACAAAATTGACCCAAAATGACTCCTTCCCTTTCTTTGTAATCAGGGTCTCTCTCTAAAACTCCGACCACCATAAATACAGCCAAAAAGCCAATCCATTATCCCATCTCCCGTAGTTATCTCCCAATGGATTTAAAAACAAGACGGGCATTTCCCGCATGAACAACAGTCGGGCATTCTGAACGAAGGGAGAACGTCTTCAGCTGTCTCTCTCATACTTTATTCTCTCTCTCTTTCTACCACATACACACACAATCTTTCCCTTTTTCTTTCCAAATCCCAATCGGCACTTGACTAAATTGCCATGTTTATCATTTGAATTTCCCCTTCTCCCCTGGTACAGCACACCCGTACACACACACTCCCTCTCTCACCGAGTGAAGGGAATCCATTATCATTTTTATTTATTACAGTCACCAAACCGAATTCCCTGAATATTTTCTCACCCTCTCTCCCTCCTCTTTCTTCCATCCATTTTCTTTGCCGTTTTAAGAGAAAAAAAATCAAATCAGTTCTCTCCATCTTTCACTACCTCACCTGTCAGTCTTCCATCCTCCTTTCACCGATCCCAGTTCAAAGAAAAAAACCTTCCGGGTTTTCCAGGCTTTGATGCGACACTCTTTGACCTCCCTGTCCACTCTAATTACCCTCTTGCAAAAACGTTCTCTCTCCACAAAGAAAAAGGAGTTAAAGTAGCCTTCACCGTTAATTTTCGCATTGTAGCTGGACTCCCGTCTCGGAAAATTATCGGGCGACTGAGGGATGAAGAAGAGAGATAATGGAGACACTATCGGGGTCTTATCCCTCCAGCCAAAAAGGCAGTAATTTAAAAAGTGGAGAAGAGAGAGAGACATGTTCACTTGAATCCCAAATTGTCCATACCATACCATCAGAATTAAAAGCCCCTCGTCTTTTCAATTAATCTTTTCTTTCCCTCAGCGTCAGATCAAAGACCAATTTGTGATTCTCTCATTGACAATTCTAAACTGAAGCGAAGGAATGCTTGAGCCATGAACCTTTTTGAAGGGCTCTGTAACTTGGAAGGGACTTTTACGGTATGACAGTATGTCTTATCTTTGGTTTTGGCCCTCGTTCAGACTCTCCTCGTCTGAGGAGAGATAATAGGGTTTTTCCTCGTACACACATACGACATCCGATTTAGCCTGGAAATAGAGAGAGGAAGGATCGGACTGGAGAAAAGTCTGCCAACTTTCCTTGTGGTCCCCTTCGCGCGTCTCCCTAATTATGGTCATGGCCAAGAGGATGAAGAGTGCGTTAAACCAGGGCAATTTTCCCATTCAAATTCAAATTCACATGCAGATTTCTCTCTCCTCCTCCTCCTCCGGTTTATACAACGGCGGCATGGCACGACCATTAGCAGAGAATAGCTGGAGGCTGTCCTCTCTCTTGTACTATATTTACAGTATTTGTGTGTGTGTGTACTGCGTGTGTATACATTATCATAGAGAGAGAAGGGAGGGTTCGTAATTTAGATTTTAGAATTTAGATTTACAGAGTCGAAGAGTTTTAATTTGTTTTTGTACATAAAAACAAGAGAGAGAAAGTAAATCTATAGAGGGATATGATGGTAGGGTGAGACTGACTGTGTGTGTGTGGTATCAGAGAAGTTCGTTGGCACAAGCTTAAGGGCTCAAGTAGGGAGATGAAAGTGTGTAAGGGGAGGAGGTGTAAGGGATAGATTGACTTCAGTGAAAGCCACGTGCCATTCTTTCCATTGACTCGGCAACTTGTACAAATGAGTGGACACAAAGGGAATGACACGAAATACACACACACACCAGAGAGAGAAAGAGAGACACGAGCCAAAAACTTGTCAAATTAAGAATGGATTCTGGAAAAACAGATTGTGTGTGTGTTCGTGGGAGGGGAGAGGAAAGGGAGAAGTGTGAGCCGGAAATTACAGAAAAACGACAAGTGGTAGGTCAGGCAATGGAAAAAATTGGATCGAAATTGTGTTAACGATAATAATCATGAATGATTATTAATTGGAGAATGTGTACTTGTAATCCGTACACAATAAAGCACTTAAATTGTCAACAACTTTGATTAACAAAGATGGAGATTTATCGGAGATCAATTTACAACCTGCAGTCCAGAATTGGCGGCTGGGTTGTGAATTCTCGTGAACGGCGTCGAACTTCTACAATAATTTCTTGTCTAATTTTTTACATAGTTTTCGATATTTCCTTGTCATGTTCCCTCCTTCATTTGTTTATTTCCATTTTGTGTGCTAATCTGTTAAAAAATCCTCTTTATCAGTCCCTTTCCCCTTCCCTTCTGTATCTCCACTGATCAGTTAACAAGTCTCAAGGCAATTTAAAGAGTGTCTTCTCTGGGGTTTGAGTAGGTTCCAAAATTTTGTCCCTTCCCTTCTTTTCCAGTTCCAGCTTTATTCTCTGTTTCGATTTCCCGTCTCAATTTCACAACATCAGAACGACCCATAATATAAGGAACAGTAGTCGAGTAACCGTTAGATGATATCTTTATGCACCGTTGTGATGAGGATGCAAGTGTCTGTGGAAAACGTTATGACTACACAAAGCTGCATAGAAAAAAAAGACAGTTCCAGAGTCCTTCTTTCCTGGCGGTGGAAATAAGATTTTCTTTTTTTCGGTGAGAGAGTCAAGTCAGTGGAGATGAGGATTTTAATCTGGTCCTATCTAAATCTCATGGTCGTCAGAATAATTAGATTTTCCAAAGCGTTTTTTTACTCTCACGAGCAAACAAGGGAGCCTCTCTCTCTCTCTCTAGACACTTTCTAACACTAATATAGATACACGGATTCATGATGCGAGTGTCAGAAAGTTCATTCTGATGTATGTATATTGCGAAAAAGAATCCCCTCCTCCTCCTCTTTCTCCCTTAAGTCCTTTTTTTATTACTGGAGATTGCACTTCCTCTCTCTCTCTCTCTCTCTCTCTCCATCTGAGTTGGTTAGGTACACGATGATAACTTGGGAAGCTTGACACCATCGCCCAAGAAGGAGACTAAAAAAGAAATAAAGTGTGTAGAACACACACACGCACTGGAATATTACGCACAAAATTACATGCGTAAATCTGTCCTTGCATATTTTGTTAAATTTAACGAGTTGACAGTCCACTCTATACATGTAGTAGACTAGGAATGACAGCTCGAAATTCTCATTCCTTTTCTTCCTCACAGGATTTTTGGGCAAAGGATGATGGATGAAGTATGTACTAGGTAAAGTGACGAGGGGCCGGAGGGATCTGTGATCTTGAAAAGATAAATCGCTTTGTTGTACAGAAATGGAATATTTAAAGAAAAATTTTCATTCGCCGATTTTTGGAATAAAATGAGAAAGAAAAAATGTTTCGACTCGTCGCCGTTCAGACAAAATATTTATGGAATTGGATTACGAACGTGCAAAGAAATTTTGCTTGTTAATATTGATAATTAATTAATTAATGTTTAGTTAGTTTGTGAAATCCACAGTCGGAAGGTTCATTTTTAACCAAGTATAAACCGAAATTAAGTGCGTTAGTTAGTTAGTTAAAATGCGTCATACCTGTCAGAAGTATGAAAATTCCTCTTTATGTAAATTCTTGGAGCATAGAATTGAGGACAATAGACCTAAACGGATTTTAAGCTACTGGAATCCTATTTTTTTCTCTGCATGAAAAACCATTCATAATCACGACTACAATCAAATATCACACACTCTTTACCCCTCTCCATTCTCAAGTCCCTTGGTATTTAATAATGATAATACTTCATCCTTACCTGTCTCCAAGACTCCTGCGTCGGGCTAATCTCTTGTCATCTGAGTATACAGCTTTATGTACATCACTTGGGATTTAATATGAAATATTTATAGCACAAGTGACGCTCATCTTCAACATGGTTAGATGAAGAGCTCCAACTTTTACGGATTTTTTATTATCATTAAACAGCCAAAAGGTACTAACACACGCTTTACAGGACATTCCTCGACAAGTATCCATTCAATTTTTATGAGGAACGTTTAGTAGGTGATTCCACCCCATTTTACACGCCAATTACACGCAGCGCGGGTACTTTTGAACTGTTAAAAATACTGAAGGGTGATTCTATGACACTGGCTAATTATTTTAAATTTTTATCAAGTACACAAATTCTGGCCATAGATAAATTTTAGTTGAAAGTCGTGTCAGAAATCTAGTATTGAATATAAGGCCCACTAGAAGGGTAGTTTTAATGTACCTTACACGTAAGGATCCATTTTGTAAAAGGGAACTTGTACCCTTGAGAATCTTTCTCATCATCTTTTTTTTTCTCTCTCGCTCTTCCTTGTAGGATGTTAGATTTGAGTGTCGGTCCTCGCAGGTCAGCTCAGCGGGACTTGCAAGGGGAAAAATACTTCTTCTTGATCTCCATGATTCCAGCTGAAGTCATGTCAGGCCAAAAAAGAGTTTGGGAGGAGAAGGAGTGAGAAAAAAATAGAAAATCAGTCGGGTGGAAAAACGGTTGTCTTTAATCTCTGATTTTTTCAATGAACTCTCTTCATTCTCACACAGTTAAAAGTTCAGTAATACAAATTTCTTAGGCTAAAACTTTGAGTGGTGTCCAAGTCTTTATTTATTTTACTTGGTCACAATTAATTTATCACTTTACTATTAATTTTAAAACAAGCATCTACACTACCTACTCCAGCTAGAGAGAGAGATGAAAATTTTGAAAAATTTCAATTCTTTTTATTTGTAAAACCTGAGCCGTCCTGAGCAGCAAAGAAACCAGCAATGATAAAAAAGGATGAGCATATTCTGCATATTAAGATGAGAAGAAAAATCATCAACATAACAAAAGCCTCGTTTTGACACCGACCCTTGTGTCTGTGTGTAAATCATTGAAAGAAAAAAAAGGCATTTCTTTTCTTCTCGACTTGAGAGTCCACACACAGCATTAGAGAGAGAGGGATTTATATGGATTTCAAACAGAGAAGGTAAAAAAAGTAACAATTCACCCCCTTCACAAAGAGATGAGAGAGAGAGACGGTTTTTGGTAGCTCATAAAAATTCCAAAAGATTTTCCTTCAATTTCTGTGTCAATGTGACTACGATGAGAGCCAACGTTCCATTCTGTTGGAATTCTCCCGTTCTTCTTTTCCAGGATAGTTATGAGTGTGATGATCGGACGGCTTGTTTCAGGGAAAGTAAATTAAATTAAATATTTAGTAAATAAATTACTAATAAATTGTTAAACAAAACAAAACCGTACGAGAGGACGTGTACTTAAGTACTAGTAAAAACCTTCGCTGGCAAAAGAAGTGTAAACGGCGTTGAGGCGCATCATCAAAAAATCAATTTTCCCGATCAAAACTGTTCACACACAAAACTCCCTCCTGGTCTCTATTTGATGTGTGTGTGTGTGTGAAAAGTCGGTGGTTTTATTATTTTTTGACTTCCCACAGTGTGGAACATAAAATTTGAGAAAAACCCACATAAATATAATTTTTGTAATTCAAAAAAATAGTAAACGAATTTTAACAAGTTTTTTGACTCATGCTGGTTCTCGAGTGTGTCGGCTTCCACCGAAATTCTTCCACTGACAATGAAAAATCCCTTTAAAAAACCACCATCACTACCAACTCTCTCTCTCTCTCTCTCTCGAGAAGTATCTGTATAACCCACAACTTGTCATTATCCTCCCCATGTGCTCATCCTATTTATACATGGTCTGTGAAGAAATCTTACGTCATACATACATTTCCTTTATTTGTCCCTGTCCATCCTTTTCGGACATTACACTAAACAGACGGTCCTCATTCCACTATTTGTATTTTGGGGATGGACTTCTTTCTATAATTTTCGTCCACCATGGAAGAAAGAAGGAGAATAATGAGATGAGGTTAATTCTTGGTACCCTGACAAGGGAAAAGGTTTCCCTGCCTAGGGTAGGTAAAGAACTACACTCATTGTCAGTGTAGCGTGCAAAAGATAAAAATTCTACCTGACACACACCAGAAGTATGAGAGAGAGAGTATGTAGGGTGTGTGTGTAATTTTCAAAACACTTGTTTTTCCTGGATTTTTGGGGAGATCGTGTAAATTGTTTGTTCTGGAAATGTTGAGGAGGGTTTGAAGGGAGGGAAGAAGGGTTTCCCTTATTATGATGATAATAGTTAGTTAAATATGTTGAGTTATTTCATAATAACTACCTGTCTACCCTGAATGAATGGTGGAGGAAGGAAGAGTGTAACAACAGTCTAGACCTTCCTATCTGTACACACACACACAGCACACACAAGTGAATTAATTGAGGAGGATGATTGAGGAGGAGGCGGTCGTAGTGGTGAGATTTTATAGAAAATTAGACGAGAGATGAGGTCAATTGGGCGAAAAATAAATTTATGAATTACCCTTTTTTCCCAGTTCAAGTGAGAGTCTGTATCGATAGTAGTACTTAAGTATACCAAGACCTTTAGTCTAAGGGATTTTGAGAGAAAGTATCTTTTTTTGGGAGGAAGACCGAACACACACGCACAACCAAATAATGAGGATAGACAGATAGATTGGGAGTGGGATGGATAGAAGGGCTAGGAATAACCTTGATTGATTTTTTAATAGTTTGTTTAAAAATACATAACCTGTGTATGTATACAATAGGGGGAAAAGGTTGGATTTTTCGTGACGATATTTTGGAAATTTGTTCCTCCGGGGGAATTTCAATTTTTGAAAAATACTACAAATTCTTGTGTGAATTCTTTTGGAATTTTATGTGTTTTTAGGATGGGTGTCATTTCTGTTGCAGCTCGACGCCGTTCAGGACTTTTAACGTATGCTCCGTCTGCTATTACAATATAGATTCGTAGGGTTTCTTGTATTATTTCAAGTTTTTGGTAATTTTTTGAACAAATTTTTTCTGACTATCTTTTTTTTCTCGAAAATGTCTCCCCTCGTGTATTGAAAAAATGTGTTTTTTCCAAAAGAGGAAATTAATTCTCAAAGCACGTGCTCAATCCAACCTCACACTTTTATCTCGTCTTTAATCACAAAAATTTGTTTATATCCCTCTCTCCTCTCTTCTGTGACTTGTCCACTGTTCACTCATTGAATTTCCCTGGCAGTGATCATACCTGTGTGTGTGTGTGCATACTGGCTGTCTTGTCATATCCTTTATTACCTGCCAACAAGCCCCTGTCCTGTCTCCCGTTGACGAACACAAAAAGACAACTGGGAGCTCATTAAACTTCTCTACGGATCTTCCTCCTCTCTCTTTCCATGTTATTTGATTACTCAAAAAATATCCTTCTCTCCCCACGGAAAAACCAACAAGACGAAGCTACCTCACATGATGATGATGATGCACCCTCACAAATTCATGCACAAACTGTATAAAGTGAAAACTGATCTTTCCATCCCATCTCTCCCTCTTCCCTTTCTCTCATCGTCAGACACACACAGCACACAGCTATGGTATTTCCGCTAGCCCCTCCTCCACATCCTCTAGTCTAGTCTCATATGATTATGAAGATTTCATTTGAATTTCAAGTTTTGAAATTCAAAATCGTAATTGAAACCAAGTTGCTGTACTCAGTCACACACAACAGACACACACAGGGATATTGTGACTATATATTTATATATATATCAGCTTCCATGCTGGAGACTTTCCTCCTCCTACAGAACAGGACACGGGGACATGAATTTTTGACTTACAGAGCCAAGTCCAAATAGAAGCGAGACAGCCGCCGGTTGTCAAGGAACCGTCTATGCCACCAAAGAAGTTCCAGTCAGGATGGAGAAAACTGGAAATAGACAAAACAGAAAGAATTGTACAAGCAGGCAGTCAAATGGGATGGCGGGAGGGATGAAAATTCCCATGGAACTGAAATGGAATACAAGTTGAATAATTAAAAATGAAATTTTGGGAAAGATTCCCTTCATACAAAGTACAATTTAACAAGCTCCAAAAATCATTCACGATGAGGGGGAGTACACACACACACACGGGGAGAACATGTAGAGAGAGAGAGAGGCTGGAGTTTTGTGTGATTGAAAGAAAAATTTGGCTGGGTTGACGTGTGCATGTAGAAATATATTAGGAGCTGCGGGTCGTTCCATGTCACTCAGAAGACACGAGACAAATTGTTTCAAATGAAAATAACGAGGGGAAGAGGGGAGGAGAGTAGACATATTAAACCTTACATCATTACCATTAGCATTACATAATAATAACCATCTATCTTTGTTCGAGAGGGTGAGTGTGTGTGTTTTGGGGCTGTGTGGGTATTTTCAATTTATTCTGGATACTCTGCCCTATTTTTTCCTCCCTCCACTATAAAACTCAGAGAGGCCAAACAACAACAGTTTAATAGAATATTGAGAGAAACGGGGAGGAGAACCTCGTCTCCTTTTTTCTGGAGCAATTGACATGCAAGCAACTGTCCGCTAAAATACGAGACACAATGTGTGTGGTACTCTCTCTCTATTTGTTTTTAAAGGATGGGGTGGGAAAGAGAGAAATTTTGAAATGCTGTCAAGTTTTCTCTGTGGCAAGAGAAGAAGGTATTTAGGAGTCTGACGGGGAGGAGGAGTTGAGTCTGACAATTTTTTTCTAGTGCAAGTCGCGGGCTGTTGACTAAGGTCGTGTCAGCCACGAGAGAAAGGGCAAAGGGGAGTGTCAAAGTGAAAGACCGGATTGGGATGATAACGAGGAGAATTGGAAATTAAAAAATTGACCGAGAAAATAATGGATTTGTAATGTAAATACTTTTGATCAAGTTCGACGCCGACCACAAAGTACAAGCCTACATTTTGGTGGTAGTAGGAATTTAGAGTTTTTTGAAGACTTTTTTTAACTGCATGAAAGGAATAAGGTAGAGATAAAAGTAGAGAATGTATTTTTGTGAGTGAAGAAAGTTTAATGAAATTTCCATCATTCTTGTACACACATACACACGCATGGAAGAAAAAATGTCAAGAGCTGAAGCTCAGCAGGTCAAGTACACACACACATGTTTTCCATAGGGGTTAGACGAATATAGGTGGTCTTCCTTCATATTACGTGTGTCCAGTCCTGTCTCACTCACTCTATGAAAACAAGAAAATCCAAAGTTTTTCTTCCTGGTTATGAAAAATTATCCAGAGGGATTCCATTTCTCCTTATCCTCTCTCACATCTCCTCCTCCTCATGTCATTCTCATCATCATCATAATCTCATGATAGCTATATGGGAATATATTTTTTCCCCTCCTTTTCTAATCTAAACTCAACTCTCACACAAACACAAACACACACCCGACACATTTTAGCCCTTTTTTCCATAAACTTTTTTTCTCCATAATAACTACACAACCACATTACTGTGTTGTTGGACTGTTAAATCCTTATCATTACCTGTGCTAATGATGTGTGTGGGGGCAGGGAACTTTGTTTTTCACACATAAAGTTTTTTTTGTAGTAAAGATCGTTCTTGGCTGGAAATTTTTTTGTACCATTTTGAAGTGGTTTTTTAATAAAAATAAGGAAGAATCCAATTTTCGATGGAAATTTTAGGGCACGTTTTTGTCGAACTTGGACGCCACTGTTGGAAATCTGTTAGACGTCGTGGTCGAGAAGAACAATTAGCTGCATTCGTTTCAAGAAAGTGATTGGACGAAAATAAAATTTGTTTTTTATTGGATGTGTCATATAAATTTTTTGTACAATTTGGAAGCATTTTTTAATAAAAATCCAATTTTTGCTGGTGGAAATTATTACACCGAATATTTTTTGAAGAACTTGGACGCCACTGTCGAAAATTTTTTAAACGTCCTGTGGAACAAAGTCCAAAGCTATATGGTACTTACTTGGATGCTTTTGGACAACATTAAAATTGTTTCTTTATTGAATGTGTCATATAAATTTGATTAGACAAAATGATTCACTGAAGTTGACATGGACAGTAGCCAAAGATGTTCAGACAAATTCACCGCCACTCTCTCTCTCTCTCTCTCTCTCTCGCTTATCTTAACACAGTGATTGTCAACTGACAATAAACACATCGACTGATAAGTGAAATTTAGCATATAATGAAGAGACAATGTGCATTTAAAAATTCAAAGCTAGCCTAAGCGCCCAGAAAAAGCTAATCTTTTCCTCTCCTCAGAAACACACACTCGGTGTGTGTGTGTGTTTGTACAATTATGGAATGTTTATTGCTCTTCTGTTTTCATTGTCACTTTGAATGTCATTCACACTCCACAGACACACACTCCTTGCAGAACGAGAGAGACACACAGAAGTTGTCACCTATTATTTAACGCTATTTTATTATGACCCCTTATCAGCCAGCGTTGTCCGTAAGTCAAGTCAGAAGTGAGGATAGTCACTCTCTCTCTCTCTCTGTAATCTGATCTCTAATTGAATTAGCAGAAAACAGGAAAAACTACAGTTCTCGTAAATTATTTCCCTTCTCTTCTTTGCTGTGGAAGGAGGGACATTTTAAAAAACTGTTCAAATTAAAATATTTATGATTCCATTCTCCCTTAAAAGGACCGGGCGCTCAGTTTCCCCTGAAAAAGGGACTAAAATTTTGCAAAACAAATTTCCCACACACACATCATTAAAGTGTGTGACATTCCAATTTTTGTTTGTTTGTGAGGATTGTTTAGGCTTGCTTTCCCTTGTTAATTCCCCTTGATTTATTAATTATGTATTTTACACTCGGACAATGTTTTTGTAGCTATGTAGCTGCCCCCGTAAAACCTCAAAACCAAATTAGCCAATTTAGATAGAATTTCGTGGTGGGGCTCTAAAGCTGTGTGTGTGTAGAGGTTGACCCATGAATTTCAATATTTGACTGTTGGGATTGGTGGAATTTGACAGAATGAAATATGGGTTTGAATGGGTCGGTGGTGAGACCACCTTATCACAATTTCTGTGACCAGAGATTAATTTCCGTTACAAATGGCGAAGGACGAAGCATGTGAATAATGACTTTTTGGAGGAGGAGGAATGCTCGTTGTGGAGTGAGAGGGCTCAGATGATCAATTATGGGCTTTTCTCTTCTCATAGAGGTTCTGTATATTTACTACTTTAGAGTGAATATGTACACAGTCCAATTTGCAGTTCGTTACTAGCCTCTCACGACACACACACCAAGAGAGTCTAATAATTGATTTTTTATTTTTGTTTGTTAAAGGGGCTTGCCAAAAATTAGTGTTTTGGCAATCTTTTTTGGTCTACACTGTACTCTCTGCATTCCAGACATTTTGAGAAGATAACAGAGACGCGAAAATAGTCCGGAGAAATGTGACGCTTTGAAGCGACTCGACGCCGCTCGGTGTTTTGCATGGTCTAATAGGATATTAGATGAAAGCAGAATATTCGCTGGTCCGTTGGCTTCATTGGATTACTTTTTAAAATCTGAGTAAAAAATACTAAAAAATCTTTATTTCTTCATCCCAACTGCATATCGATCTGAAGACGGTGTGCAGTTGGAGAAAACTTTTTCTGTTGAGTGATCCTTTTTATTGGAAACAAAATAAATGCAACTTTTCATGAGAACATCTTCCCTTCCTCTTGACAGCTACTCTGTAATTTCCAATATAAAAAAGCAGAGAAGAATGGGAATTCAATATATATCGAGCCAATGTCAATTGAATCTGACCATCTCCCTCCTGCATCTCTCTCTCTCTGTGAAGAGTACAAAGGGAAAAAGTTTTGAGTTGCAGCAAACAATGATTTATTTGATATTCAAAAGAGATACCGTACAATCCGTAAAACTCATCTTTGCTATCATAGCAAACGTCAAATTTGAAGCTATCTTTTTCCCTCGGCTTTTATTTTGAATAATACGGTGTGTATGTATACATGGAAGTTGTATCAAGTGATACCTATGTTTTGATAAGGATTGTTCTCGCTTTTGTAGTCTCCCTTCCTTCTTCGTCTGTCTGCATTCTCTTTTAGCTCCAGTCGATCATCGTCTCGAAGAGTTGCCTTCTCTCCCTGCATGTACACAAATGTGTGTTGTACAGATACAGATGGGAAAAGATGCAGTGTGGATAAATTCACCAAAATGCATCCCATGGGATGATGGGCACTTGACGGGGAGAGAGATGCTATTATGCCATTGCTGTACAGTTGGACTGTGTGATTAAAACTAAAATTGGAAATAAAATCCACAACAACAACCTGTTGCTTCTTATCGCTGTCTTTTCCCCCTACAGCACACACACACAACCTGGCCTATTGGCAAGTGTACAAAGGGATTGTGTGTGTGTAGAGAGAGAGAGAGAGAGAGAGAAGAACGTCAATATTATCTCTCTGACTGTGAGTCGCACATTCTTCAATCAGAATCATAAAATCAATTGCTGCTCCTGCCTGTCCTTCTTGTTCCTTACTCGACACTATCCACACAATTCATGGCACATACACGCACACACATAGGCGAATAGAGAGAGAGAGAAGGGCTGATGATGGATCTTGTGAGAAAGTTCGTCGTGGATAGACACAGTAATAAATAAATATTGTTTCATCTTTGAGGGACAATGGAGTGATAGGTTGTCAGACAGAAGTCATTCTTCTGCTCATTGAACTGCGTGTGTGTGTGTGGAGAAATTGGGGTTTTAATAGAGATTAAATTGTACATTATTTTAAATTAATTGTGAACCTCATGTATGTACAAGAAATACGCTTAATACCATTACCTTTACTTTGTACGACGTTCCCGGAGGACAAAAAGCGAGTAGTCGGCGTCGAACTCTGTCAATATGTGTACAGGAGGAATTGCAAATATTTGACATGACTCCAATGATGAATTGTGCAAATATGATTTTTTAAATTGAGAGGATTTATTTTTGTGGGTGAGGATGATGGATGAATGACGACGGTGACACACAGTCCCATTTATTTTTATTTTTGAGACAAAAATATCGGTGATATTGTAGACAAGCTGAACATTTTTCTTGTGGGGAGGTAAAGTTACCCGTAAACGGAAATGAAAGATTGAACGTTGAGGAAGATGACTGACGATGAGGAGGAAGAGAAAAGAAGTTGATGTGGCATTCCTCTTCTTGCTACTTGGAATATTCATGGGAGATTGGGATTTGTGACAAGGCTGTCAGAGTCCTAACTCTCTCTCTCTCTCTCTCTCCAAAAAAACCTTTATCAGAACTACAAACTCCTGTCAGTCTTACTGGCATGGCAGTGCAATGTCAGAGAGTGCGAAAATTTGATGGATCATTACATGTCTTTCTTCTTCTTCTGATACTGCTATGCTACGGTAAAATACCTGGTTTATGTATGCAACTTGCATACTCACACCATCTTCCTCTAGTGTCCAGCTTATTTCCCAAGATTCGTGGATAAGACTTGTGAGATTCAGATGACGATGTAGAGGATGATAAGAAGATGATATTATTTTGAAAATTTTTCAGAAAAACTGGAGAATTTTGGACCTTTGTGGGAGTGACGATCAGATTTATTTTTGCAAATTCTTCTGGAAAAACAAATTGTATTTGATGTCAGAGCTCAACGCCGTTTGTACATTTTTTGGCCTATTTGCTGCCTTAGGAAGTACAGTCTGAAAATTCAGTTGAAACTTTTAGAAATGTTAAAGAGTTTCCATTTCCTATTATTATTCGAATGGCTGCTCTGACTCTGTGCGGGCTGACCAGGCACAAATGGATAATACAAAATGCAATGGAGTGTCATAACAGAAGAAGAAGAGAGAGGGAAAAATAATAATGCAAAGTATTTTGAATCAAGAATTGTATTTAGTAATTGTGTCTGTACCTTTAGGAGTCAACCAACACAACAGAGACTGGTATTCATTTATACTGTGAGGACAAAAGCCCCTGGACCACACGTTAAGATTTCCCATTCATGTCCGTCCAGAGAGAGAGAGAGAGAGACTTGCATTTGAAATGAAAGGTGCCAAGATGATATTCCTGGGACAAAAGAAAAATCTTATATATCTTATATCATATATATCATATATATCTTATATAAAATCTATACTCCCAACACAGACACACACACAACTAGGTGCAGCCTTTTCCCCCTTCTCTCTATTCAACTATCACTACTTAGACTTGTCCGAGATGAAGAAGAAGAGGAGGAGGAGGACGGTCAGCTAACACGCATTATGTATTTTGAGTATTTATGACCTATATTAGTGTGGAAGAGAGACAAGTGCTAAATAGTTTTACAGGAGGATTTCAAACAGCGCCTGTTCAATTAACGTATTTTTATGACTTTCATGGTTAGCAAGGAAGTATACACACATTTTAAATACATTTACACAAGTGAGTCTTCATTTTTTTAAGCTTACGTTGTCTTTACATTTGTTTTAGACATGTGAATGCAACAGAGCATGCAGGAACTTTTAGTCTGTGCTATCCAAATGGAAAAAAATTATAGGGATCGGCGTCGAAATCATACAAAAAGACGTTTTCATTTTAGCTAAGAAAAACTTTGACAGAAACGTCTAATTAAGTGAAAACGATTCTCCTCCATCCACTTTTCAAGATTTTTAGCTGAAAAAACAATTTTTTTAAAAATAGTTGAACACGAGGAGGAAAGCACTGACAAGTGTGGCGTGAAATTTGTGAATGTCCTGTGACTCAAAATGAGAGAAACCATGCTGGTACTTCATACCATGGAGGAATGACAAAAAAATTGAATGAAACATCAAGCTAGGTTAGTTTAGCAGGGGCTGGAATTAATAGGAAAGATTAAAAAGATTAAAAAAATATTTTTGACAAAAATAAACATGTGGGCACACTCTCCTTTTTCTCCTTGTAGTACACAAAAATAATAATCTGTATGCATTCTCGTGTCTCCAGGATGAAGGTCTAGGTTACATACAGAGAGAGAGAGAGAAAGAGAGAAGACGGATTGAGAGGAGAGGCTTCTCCCTTCTGAAAACAAGTGACGAACTTTTGATGATGAATATCCTCAGGAGTCCCAGTCGACAAGGCACATTTGTCATACCTTTAAAAGTCCTCCCTTCATTCTTGACTACATTTCTGTTTTAAAAAAAATACGGAGGACCAACCCCATTTTTTAATTTCTGATTTTCTGACGAATATTTGGAAATAAAAATCCTTCGGGAAGGACCTACTTGGTATTTTAAAAAACTCGAGGCAAGACAACATTGACTGAGTGGCGTCGAGCCTGTATAATTAAAAAATGGGTTGAAAATATTAAAAAAAACTCGGTTACAAGTTAATTAATGTGAATGGAAGAGAAATGTGGGGGCTGTCATTTGGGTTTTTTGTGTGTACATGAGACACGTCCACCCTGAAATTTATACCCAGCTAATTTGTACGTAATTCTTTGTTGTTGCAAATTCCCCACCACCACTTTGTTTAAAATGTCACACGAACACTTGACTCTGAAGAGGAAGGAGGAAGAGATATGTGGAAAGAGGAAAGATTTATTTAGTTGAGGCGGTGAGACTATCAGATGGAAAAAAAATTCCTTTGTGCCGTTCAAGTTCTACTTAGCATATCGTCATTCTCTCTTCCCTTATAATTCTCCAGTTTTTCTCACAAACAGTTCTAAAAGGCCTCTATCGTCTAATTAATTGTACAATTTGTAGAATTTGTCAACGGCACCGTTAATCCGACAGCCAAATGTAGAAAAATTTACTGTTTTTTACCCGAAAATGCCCGGATTCGGGTTTTGCAAATCCGATT